>MU866491.1:0-22526 GCA_033296915.1 Triangularia setosa | reverse complement strand
TTATTTGTAACAAGCAAATCCAGGCAAAGCAAATCCCAGGGCGAATTTGCTTTATATTTACCTTCTTTTTCTTATATTTGCTTTGCTTTGCTTTGCTTTGCTTTGATTTGCTTTGCCAGTTATTTGCTTTGTTGGCCACCTTGCATCACATAGCTAGGAAAAATCATGTATCCAAAACTCCGACGCCCAAACCCAGCAAAAACATTGATAAAAGAATTCATCTAGACCCGGCCTCTACCTCCTCGATTTTTCCCTCCCAATCGTAGCATCCTGCCCCGAAAAGAAATAGCCGAAACCCAGTTTCTTGATCAGCCCGATCCATCCCAAGCCAGCCATCGTCTCATACACCTCTCTCTCACCAACAGTATTCTCCGCGATGTACCTCCTCAACTCCTCCACCGTAACTTCCACCGAACTTTGATAATGCCTAAACCTGGCCCCACCATCGTTGCCATCATCCCCGCGAACAACTTCTCCTGATAGCCACCCCGCCACCTCAACTGTCCTAATCAAATCAATCTTGCCCTCCCACCCCCTAAAATCAGGGGTCTTTCTTGACAAGTCCACAAAGGTGAGAAACTCCTCCAGCACGGCCCTCTTCTGCCCCGCATCTGTCTGCTCCCCTGAGGCAGGCAAGAACCGATACACACTCACCGGCAGCCCTGACCTCTCCAACACTTGCTCGCTTGCCCATCGTGTAGCTACATACCCATTCGACCCATCCACCGGCGGCAGGTGGTACTTTGCCGACGTCTCCTTCTGCAATCCAGGGGGTAAGACCCCAATGGTAGAGATGTAATGAATGGGGATCTGTCTAGGTACAGCCAACTTGATGAGCTCGTTTGTCGGGTGGAGGTTGGAGGGCTTGAGGACGTAGTAGTTATCCCAGAAGGAGCGGACAGCGCCCAGGTGGAGGATCACGTCGACGGTGGTGGCTAGGGCTGTAAAGTCTGACTCGGAGAGACCCAGGAGGGGAGAGGAGAGATCGCCTGCGTGGAGGATGATCTTGGGGGAGGAAAAAGGGAGGAACTTGGAATTGCGGATGGCGATGACGTGGATTTTGGAGATGGCGGGATCGGAGGAGAAAATGGGAAGGAGGTGTCGAGAGAGGAAGCCTGTTCCGCCGGTGATGAGGATGGTTTTGGAGGCGATGGCGATGGGGGTGGGTGGGATGTCGGAGAGGAAGGAAGGGGTAGTGGGGGGCAAGGTTTCGGAGTCCCAGTCCATGGAGAGGACTGAAGGGGTTTCCTCGATCTTGCGGGCCATGGCTGAAAGGATGTTGGAACCGAGCAGGTCAACTAGGCGAATGACGACGTTGAATGTTTGGCGAATGCGGGATTGGAGACGGATGACCAGCAAAGAGTTGCCGCCAACCATGAAGAAACTGGTAGAGGGAGCGATGTCGAAGCTGAGAGAGCTTTCATTATTGTGGCCAAGGACGTCTTGCCAGACTCGGCGGAGCTGAATCATTGTTTCGGTCATCTCAGTCTTGCCGTCTTTATGGGAGGTGGTCGAAGCCCGCTGAGGGAGAGGCATAGTCTGGAGTGCTTTCCGGTCTACCTTGGAGTGGTTCGTCAGGGGCAGCTTGTCAAGGGGGATAGCAGCGCTCGGGACCATGTACTGAGGGATTTGCAAGTGGCCGAGAAGATGTTGCAAGAAGGCTTCCTTGTCGGGCACGTTACTTTGAGGGGCAAATACAACGTGGGCAATTAGGAAGTCGGGATTGCCCTCGCGAAGATTCACAACGGCTTCCCTCAACGCACCGTCAGAGGCCGTGACAATATTGCTCTCAATGTCAGCCAACTCGATGCGCAGGCCACGGATCTTTATCTGGGTGTCACCGGCCATGCGGCTGTGGAATACCATGGCGCCGTCAGTCTGGAGATGTCCGATATCGCCCGTCCGGTACATCCGCGTCCAACCACTAGCAACATCGGTCTTTGCGGCAAATGGGTTGGAAACGAAATGCTTGGTGGTCAGGTCGTCATTGTTGAGATACCCGAGAGAAACACCCGCCCCACCGAGGCACACTTCCCCTGGAATTCCAATAGGCACTGGCTTCAGCTGCTGATCAACAATGTAGGTGCTGTAGTTTGGCAAGGAGTAGCCACAGGGAATGCGGCCCATGGCTTCAATTGCGATGGCGTCATGGTACGGCATCTCCATCTTGTGCGAAGAAATCGAAATCTCCGTCGGGCCGTATGAGTTGAAGAACTTCAGCTGAGGGAGCTCAAGTGCGGCGAACTCCTTAGTAACAGTGCTGACCAGGGGCTCACCACCACCGAAAGCAAATTGCCAGGTGACTGCCTGTCTCAGGTTCTCTTGACCGTACTGCATCCAAAGTGAGTACTCAGATGGTGTCGCCTTTGTGTATGTGATGCCCTCATTCTTGATGATGCTGCTAATCCCGATAGGGTCACCGCGAGCAGCCCAGGGCACGACGTATACCGAGCCACCGTTCACCAAGCCAGTGTAGATCTGATCTGAAGAGTGGTTAAAGGTGAAAGCACTTTGCTGGAGGGTGTGTTGTCTTCCCAGCTTCCACATCTTGCTGTAACCCTCGATCTCGTTGCGCAGACCGGCGTGGGTAACTATGATACCCTTTGGCAGACCGGTTGAGCCACTGGTGTAGAGGATAGCAGCTGGTGACTTGGCATCTGCGGCATTGGGAATGGGCTTGGAGGCTGTGTGTGGGAGGCTGGAGACGTTGACGACTGCGGCATCGGGAACGTTGAGTTGAGGGACTTGGTCGAAGGTGGTCTTGTCGACAAGGATAGCAGTTGATTCGCAGTCAATGGCAACAGCAGCAAGTCGGGAAATTGGGTTGCGCAGGTCCAGCGGAATATAGATGGCACCCACCCGGAAAATGGCGAGCATCGAGCACACCCAGTGAGCGGCGGCATCCTGAAAGACCGGAACGCGAGACCCAGCGCCTACTCCAGCATCTTGTAGAGCCTCCGCAATGGCTTCAATTCGATTGATCATGTCGCTGTACGTGAGGACATTCTCATGGCCATCCTTCAGTGCAATCTTGTCTGGGTTCTCAAAGGCAACCTGGTCAATCCGGTGGGCAAGGGTGAGAGGCCAGTCAGACACCAGGTGAGGACCTAGGTAATGTTAGCATTTCCATTTCTGCAGACCAACTAGAGAAGGCAGAACTCACCGCGGCCAATATTGACAGCATCCTCAAGCTGCTTCTCACCGAAGAGAGGCGTGATTGACAATGACAGCGAGACATCTGACGAAAGAACGTCGAGCAAGTGAACATAGGTCTCCATCAGCACATTAGCACCAGTCCGGTCATACAAACTCTTCTGGGCCCGGAACATCACCAACGCATCCGCCGAACTTTCAGTCACGTCCAGGGTGATATCGTATGCTGTCCTACCTGGGTGAAGCTCCTGGACTTCAAACTGACAGTTGCCCCAGACGTGCTTCTCCTGGGCACCCTGGCGGTAGTCAAAGAATGCCTGGAAGAAGGGGCTGTGCGCGGATGACCGGGTAATGTTGAGCTCTTTGAGCAGTACGTCAAAGGGTAGGCGCGAGTTGGCCAAAGCGGAATAGGTCGTGTTGCGGGCTTCGTTGATAGCGTCAGAGAACTTTTGGCTTGGCTGGCGGCGGAAGCGGAGGGTGAGGAGGTTTAGGAAGAAGCCGATGCTCGTTATTACATCACTGTCCGTGCGGTTGGCGTCGGCAATACCGATGGTCAGGTCGTCAGCTTCGGTAAAGAGGAAGAGCATGGTCTTGAATGCGGCAAGGTAGAAGTGGAAGGGCGTGGAGCGCTGGGCCTTGGAGATGGTCTTGATCCGTGCCACCAAGGCTGATTTGAGATGGCAGCCAACTTGGTGGATATCAAAGTTTTGCATGAACAGCCTGGAGCCGGTGCGGGCCATGGGAAGGAGAGGGAGAACTGGTGGCTGTTGACCTTCTGGGAAAATCCCCCGCCAGTATTTGAGCTCGGCAGACATGTCGCCGCTCTCAAAGGCCTGACGCTGCAAGGTGGAGAAGTCAGGGAACTGTCGAGGAGCCTTGCCGAGAGACTGATTGTTGTACGCCTTCTCCAAATCAGAAAGGAAAACCTGGAAACTAACGCCGTCCATGACAATGTGATGATAATTGAAAAGAAGGAAATGGTCCTCTGTAGACTTGGAAAGCAGAACAAGCTTCATGCTCTCTCCAGCAGCAAGATTGAACTCGTGGGCCTTGAGCTTAGCGTATTCAATGGCGACATCTTGTTCGGAGCTGATCTGCTTGTGCTCGAGGCGTAGTGGTGAACTAGCAATCACCTTCTGATACGCCTGGTCAGCTTCGGTCTGGTCCGCAACGAAACAAGTACGAAGAGCCTCGTGTCTGGCTGTCAGCACACGGATGGCTCTTTCCAGACTGCCGACTCTGAGAGCTCCTGTGACGCGGTAATAGAAGGCTACGTTGAAGGTGGTGGGGTCTTCGACAAGGAGGCGGAGAAACCAGAACCGGGACTGACCGAATGAGATTTGCTCACTCTTTATGAACTTCAGAGAAGCAGGGGGGGCAGCGACTATAGCGGCCTGTTTGGTGGCGTCGGCTGCCAGATTCTCAGGAGAGGTAGAGCGGGAGGAGAGCTGAGTGGATGATCCAAGTACCGTAGTGACACCGGCAGCGGTCACCATACTGGGTGCGGTGGAGTCATACTCTGACGCAGCTGCCGACCCAACCTTTGACTCCGGCTTGGGCTCTAGCTTAGGCTGGGTCTTCTTGGTAGCTGACTTTGGTTTGGACTCTGAACCTGCCTTGCCAAGGCCTGACAGTATTTCCTCGGGAAGCTTGTCCATGGCACGCTGGCAGAGCTCGCAAACAGACGCGCCTCCGACAACCTTGAGAACTGGAATATCGACCTTAAGCTCCTTGAGGAACCAGGACCGAACTTCAACGGCCACCAATGAGTCGACTCCAAGCTCGACGAGGGGAGCTTCAGGGTCAATCGCCTTGTCAGAAATTTGCAGAATGATACGAAGCTTAGAAGAGAACGATTCTTTTTTTAGGTCGGTTAGTGTGGATTTGAATGGCTATTAGGCATAGACTGACCTTGAAGGATCTCAAGAGCTTCATCCTTGGTTGAAGCACCGGCTAGTTGAATCGTTACGGGAAGGGAGGTCTTCTTGTCCTCCCCCTGGCCATCCGATTTCGTGCCCTTGGCTTCCACTATACAGTGGCTGAAACGGGAGTTGTTGAACCACGGACCCTGGATGTCTTCGTCATCACGAATAATGCGAATACCGGTCGTTACAACAGCATCCGGGATCTGGTGCTTGTCTTCGGGCTTGGGAAACCCCGCTTGGATGGCCTCTGCAAACATCTGATGGAATTCAGACTCTGCAATGCTCATCAGGCCGAAGCGCGTCAGTTGGTCCATAACAGCTTGGCCAGCCGTTTCAACATATCCAAGACCAGCAACACGACCAATATCCAAAGCGGACGCAGCTAGCCCACGCTTGCGCCTCTGACGAGCAAGACCGTTGAGGTAGCCATTGGAGGCGGCGTAGTTGGACTGACCAGAGTTGCCAATGACACAGGCAGACGAAGACAGGAGCATAAAGAAGTCGAGATCCTCGTTGTAAAAAACGTCATCAAGGTGATTGGAGCCATCGATCTTGGGACCGAGAACCTTTTGCATCGTCTCGAGGGGCATGTTCGAGAAGAGTGAGTCGTGGAGGACCATGGCACCGTTGGCAACACCAGCGATGGGAGGGCAGTTGAAGCGGATATCGGCAACCACTTTCTCGAGCGACGATTTCTCCGTAACGTCCATCGCGTAGATCTTCACTATGGCACCGGTAGATTGCACTTCCTCAAGCCATTTGGGGTCAATCTTGGGGGATCGAGATGTGAGACAGACACACCCAGCTCCGTTTTTCACCATCCATTCTGCAACTGATTGCCCAATCTGGCCGCTCAGACCCAACAGGAGATAGGACTTATTGTTGCCAAACAGCTGTTCTGCGTCAAGAGGTTTGACTCCAACGCTGACAGTGCCACCAACAGCCCAGTCGACGACAGCAGTGGGGTGGTGAAGCAGAGAAGAACCAACACGGATCTGAGTGACTGGAACCACCAGATCATCGGTCCCCTCCACAAGAGAAGTGATAGCGGAAACGGCCTCTTGGAGCCTAACTGCGACGGTTTCACGGCTGGACAGTGGCAGCGAGCAAGCAAGGCGGGAGACATCCGATGTTTCGATGCGCTTGAAGGGTGCAATGGAGGTCAAGACCTGCGCAATTATCTCGCTGAGGTTACTGTCCTTGGCGTCTAAGGCCAAATCGAGGAAGTGCGTTGGCTTGGCTGGCAACAGCATCTTACGAATACTATGTCTGGGAGCACAACCGCTGAGGCCAATGCCCTGATGAGCCGAGTCGCCCTGTTCCGCATTGAAAGTAAATGTGGTGCGGATGTTCTTGGTGGCAGTCAGGCGAGACAAGGCAGAAGTAAGGAACCGGTTCTTGTTTGAACCATGGACCAAGATGCTGCTTCCTGGAGCAATATTATCGATCAGAGAGGTGGCAATGAGCTCGCTCGTAATTGTGACCAGTACAGCTGTGGCAGAGGTCAGGCTTGGCGCCACAACGGATGCCACTGGATTGACCTCGATCGAGTTCGACAGGGAGAGAGTGACCAGTGGCTCCTGAGTCACAGCGTCCTTGCCAACACCGACAAACAAGAAGCTGTCAAGGGCCACATTGACGGCTGTCAGGCTTGAGGCCTCAACCCTAACCCAGCGACGTTTCTCCTTGGTAATAGGTCTGACCTCCTCAACCAGCGCAGGAGGAGCATCAGGTGACAGCGCAACGGTGATGGACTTTGACGACGCAAGAGGCAACGTCTTGGTGATGAAACGCCTGAGAGAATTCAGGCGAGAGTTTTGGGAAACGTTGGCCACAAGACGAGGAAGCTTGAGCAGGCCACCATCAAGGAAAGCCTCTGGTTCCTTGCTCCACATTATCTTCTCATCTTCCCACTCATCGAGAGCACACTGCCTCAAGAGATGCTCAGAAATGGCCCTCCCAGTATTTCTTCCAAGGTCAGAAAGATCGAGATGGCTCAAGTTGATATGGCTGGCCTCGTGGCTGATGGCACGGCTGAAGGCGATACTGGCCATGTGGTAGGGTTCATCAGTTTGGGCGCCCTTGGTGATCCAGAGGATGTGATTTGCCAACTGAAACAGCCGCTGGAGACCTTCCATCTTCTCAGTGGTTATTTGCTTGAAGATTGGAAAGTCCAGATCGGCGAGATTGATGATGGTGCTCATCGGGTCGATTTCGCGAGCTTCAGCTTCGGTAGGCAGGCCGCTGAGAATTGTTGTCTGGTTGGCGAAAGGAGAGAGCAACTCTTCAAGCTCCTCTACGAGATCAGATGTTTCGATACTGCCGGTTCCGAGAATGACAAGGCTGTCAAGCTTGACGGACGTCTTGGAGCGGGCAAGTGGACGGCGGAGGAATTGGACCTTGTCGTCAACTGCCTGAGCAGCCATAATGGAGAATGGCCACGGCAAGACATTGATCTTTGGGGTGCAAGCATCAACTCCCGCGAAGCCAGACTTCCGGAGGTACGTGTTCCACTCAGCAGGGGTGATGGTGGGGGCGTACTTCCGGCCATCGATCCCGGCACCAATCCACCAGCCTGGGAGACCGCCCATGATGTTGCCACAGCGAATTGGGCCGTTGTCTGTAAGCTCAAGAAGCATCAGATAGCCGCCAGGCTTAAGAAGCTGACGGACATGTTCGAGCGTCTTCTGGAGGGAGGCTGTTGCGTGGAGGACATTGGAAGCGACAACAATGTCGTATGAATGAGGCTCGTAGCCCTGGCTGGAGGGTGGTTTCTCGACATCGAGAACCTTGAAAGTCATCTTGCCACTGTATGCGCGGAACAACTCAGCAGCCTTGTCGAAAAAACCAACCGAAATATCAGTGTAGGTGTACGAAGACATCTTATCCCCAATTTTCTCGAGGACGGACTTGGTAGCGCCACCAGTACCAGCACCTAACAACGCTCAGTCACTCATCAATGCTGCTGATTGTAAAGCTTGACTTACCAATCTCGAGGATCTTGGCATGGGGATAGCGATGGACCATTTGTTCCATCATGGCGGCCAAAAAGGAATTGTACCGAGCGAAGCCCAAGCCCTTCTTGTAGAAGTCATCAAGCATGCTGTCGACCAGCATATGCTCGAGGATGGTCGTCTCACCACGCACGGCAGCCGGGATATTTTCACCAACGGTGGTCAAAAGTCTGATGTCAATTGTGTGGGAGTATCTGTAACACGCTTGTCAGCAATTCCTATTGAACGGCAGAAAAGAAGAAAAACACTAACCTTTTGATCAGTTCCTTCACCTCCTCGTCACTGTCATTCGACCACTCCTTTTTGACACAGGGCTGTCTTCCCTTTTCGACCTCCCCAAGGATGTAGTTCATGAAGTCCCTCAGTGCAGGGTGATGAGCTTGCCCAGCAGCCCATTCCTCGTCACTCAACTCCTTCTTCCACTTCCTCAAATAGTAGAAGGAAACCCTCTCACAGACCACCGCCAGCTCGACCTCTTCGAGCGTGGGCTCGATCCCCTTGATAACCGAGTCGCCCTGTGGCGAAGCGACATCCCACTTGGTGTACGAGAACAGCCTGTGATCATCAGCTTCAGTAGCCGGGGCAAACGGCTTGATAGCCAGCCCGTCAACTTGAATCATGGCACCTCCGTCATTGGTGGGGTTGTTATACACGTCGATGCTGGCTGAGAAATTGCTGGTTTCCTCGAGAGTCGCACAAACTAGGACATTCTCAGGCAACGGTGATGTGCAAAGGACTGGGTTGACGCGAATCGAGCGGATGGCAGTTGGGACGTGCAAGGACCACAGCCTCTCATCACCTGGTGCGGAGTAGGCAAGCATGGAGGTTTGGAACGCGACGTCCAACGTGGTGGGGTGGACCATATAGGGCGTGAGGTCGTTGAAACTGTCAGGGTAGGTAGACACCAAGGTTGATGCCTGGTTGAGACGGCGCTTGAGCGAGGACATGCCCCTGAATGTGCCGGAGTAGCCGTATCCGAGTTTGGAGAGGGAAGTGTAGAATCTATCGACATTAACGGTGGACATATTGGTCTCAGCCAGCGGGGTGGAGGAGAGGGTAGCCGGTGAGGGGTTGCCGAAGGTTATCTTGATCGACCCAGAAGCCATGAGCTCCATGTCAGACTCTGTAGAAGCAGAGGAATACACCGCAAAGAAAGTGGTGGTAATATTTGCCTTGAAGATGATATTTGTAAGTGTGACTAGTGTCTCGACCGAGGAATTGACATTTTCCTCGAAGGTGATAGCGCGAGGAATGGCGAGGTCATTGAGCTCGAAAAAGGAGACAGGCTCAGTCGCGAGAGTCCTGGCGGCTTCAAAAGACATGGCGACGTAACCAGCAGCAGGGAAGACAGTCTGGCCCTGTAACTGATGACCATCGAGCCAGCGAATCTCGGAGACCTTGAGAATGTTGGTCCAGCGCTTCTCGCGGTCGGTGGAGTTGGGGCAGGGAATACCGAGGATTTCGTGGAACGGAGCAGTACGTGAGCGGATCTTCTTTGATTTGCGTGATTCTTGCCAGTGAGAGCGGGTGTGGCTCCATCGGTATGATGGGAGGTCGACCATCAGCTTGGGTTGACGTGTAGAGGGTGAGACCAGATTCTCGTAGGAGGCAAAGTCGACAGCGTGCGCGCCGAGTTGAGTCCAGACAAAGCCAAGCGCCTCAGAGAAGGTCTTGATGTCAGACTTGCCACGACTGAGAACACCAGTGTAAGGGAGAGGAGTAGGGCGAACGTCGCTAATGTTCTGAGTGACAGGACCCTTCAGTGCTGGGTGGGGGCCAACTTCAATGGCGACTGAAATCTGCGGGTCACTGGTGACAGCGTTTTTGACCGCATCGGCAAACAGAACAGTGTTGGCCATGTTGTCGCGCCAGTACACGTCTTGAAGAGCATCGGTGGGCTCCAATGGCTTCTCGCTAGCGATCACACTGGAAAACCAGGCGCAAGTTGAATTCTTGCTGACACGTATACTAGCCTCACGAAGAGAGGCAATGTACGGGTCACCACAAGGCAGCATGTGGTGAGAATGGTAGGCCGTATCGACCTTGAGAAGGCGAGCAAACTTCTTCTCTTCGTCGAAAACCTTCTTTGCCAGGATCACGGCATCTGCATCACCAGATAACGTAACGCTTGCGGAAGAATTGTGGGCGGCCTGGAGGAGAGAGCTGATTAGAAGCTGGTGAGGAGATATTAAACGGTGGTGGTGTATCAACTCACAACTGTCAGACGGCCGGAGAAAGCACGCAAGTTGCAGAGTTCCTTCGCATCTTCCAGCGAAGTGCCCACTGCCAACATGGCGCCCTTCTGGCCAGTCGCCTCATTGCTAGCAAGACGTGCATACTGGCCCCGGTAGTAGGCGACACGAATGGCGTCGACATCGGAGAGGTAGCCGGCAGCATATGCGGCACCGATTTCACCAGACGAGTGTCCGACCACAGCACTGAACTTGATGCCGGCTCCCTTAAGCATGTCGACCAAGACAACTTGGATGGCGGTGCACAGCGGCTGGGAGAGCTCAGCGTTACCAATGCGTGAGGTATTGGAGTTTACCAGCAGTTCATCCACCAGACGCCAGGTCGGACGATCAGTAGTTGGGAGTGTTTCGAGAACATTCTCCAGATAGCCAAGCCTCTTGCGAACGAACTCAGACGACTTGATCAGCTCGGCGCCCATGGCTGCCCATTGGGCACCCTGGCCAGTAAACACGCCCAATACCTTGGGGGTAGAGGTGGACTTGGAGCCTGAGCGAACACCAACAGTAGTACCAGCCGTACGCTTCAAATCAGCGAGCTTGTCATCCAGCTTGGCAACAAGCTGCTCCACGGAAGCAGCCGAGAAAGCCGCCTTGACGGGCAAGTGGCTTCTGCGGGACTGCAGAGTCCATGCAAGATCCTTAGCTTTAATGTCACCCCGCGTCTTGAGGTACTCTGCATATGCCTTGAGGTGGGCCACGAGGGAGCTCTCAGACGCGGCAGAAAACACAAAGGGGGTGAACAATGCAGAGTCGGTCTCGGGTTCAGATGCCGCCGTAGGAGGGATGTATTGCTCGATGATGGCGTGGGCGTTGCTGCCACCGAAGCCTGTTGACTTGTTACCAATCACATGATGCGGCCATTGCCAGGAAACAGGCTGGTATGTAACTCACCGAAGCTGTTGACACTGACACGTCTTGGCACCCCCTTAGGAAGCTCAGGCCACGGCGTCAGCGCAGTAGGCACCTTGAGTCCCTTGTAATACTGTTCGATAGCGGGATTCAAGTTTTCAAACAGCAAGTTGGGCGGAATCTGCCCCGCCTGAATGCTCTTCAACCCCTTCAAGAACCCGGCCAAGCCAGCGGCACCCTCTGTATGCCCAATGACTGTCTTGACAGACCCAACATAAAGTGGTGTATCGTCGTCCTTGACGTGTTGACCAAAACACTCATAGATGGCGGCTGCTTCCTTGGGATCGCCAGCCTTGGTGCCAGTCCCATGGGCCTCAAAGAACTGAGGGCGGTCAGCAGGATTGTTCTCTGGGTCCAGACCAGCCTTGGCATAGGTCTTGCGAATGAGAGCAGCCTGAGCTTCAGAGCTGGGAACCGTCAGACCCTGGGAGTGACCGTCCTGGTTGACGCCGGTTTCACGGATGATGCCCTCGATGTGGTCACCATCGGCGATCGCGTCAGAAAGCTTTTTCAAGATGATGGCTGCCACACCCTCACCTCTAGCATACCCATCCGCACTTGCGTCCCTGTTGCGGTTAGGAACAGTCGTTCTTTTTGACATTTAAGCATGATACATACCACATCCTTGAGCGTCCCGTGGGCGAAAGCATATTCATCTTTGACTCAAAGACAAACGCCTCTGTTTTGATCATTTGTGTCAGCTCTCCTCCCTCCGTTTTTCATTCTTTGTCAAGACTCACCAGGATTCAGAATGACCTGCCCTCCAGCCGCCACAGCTACCCGACTCTCATCGCTCCTCAAGCTCATCACACCCTGATGAACCGCCACCAAGCTCGACGAACAAGCAGTGTCAATCGTCATGCTCGGGCCCCTCCAGTCAAAGAAAAAGCTCAACCTGTTCCCGATAATGGCTCTGTTCGTCCCTGTGGCAAAGTACGTAGGCACCTGGTTAACATCTCTCAGCAACGAATCGTTCCAGTCCACGCCCATACAACCAACGTAAACACTCGTATCGCTGCCCCTCAGGGCTTCGATACTGTGGCCGCCCGACTCGAGTGCCTCATAGACGGTCTCCATCATCAGACGCTGCTGAGGGTCGATGCTATCTGCTTCATTTGGGGAGATGCTGAAGAAGGAAGCGTCAAAATGGGAAAGATCCTGGGACAAGAGGTAGGCATGGCGGACATTGGTCGTGCCGTGGTGGGAGCCTACAGGGTGATAATAGGCATCGGGGTTGAAGCGACTCGCCGGAATAGTGGTCTGAATATCGGTTGGGGAGGCTAGGAAAGACCAGAGCTTGGAGGTGGAGGTGGAAGCGCCGGGGAAGCGGCAGGCTGTGCCCACTATGGCGATTGGTTCTTGGGGAGTTTGGATGGCCATCTTGATGCTGATGGTGAAGGGTGGGCTATGGTGAATAGTTTTTTCTTTTGTGCCCATTCGAAGTCGAAGTGTTAGGTTGGTCGTTGAATATGGCCAAAGACACAGGGAACAAAACTTCAACAGTTGTACAAGCGGTCTCGGAGTGAGTTTTATTTACCTACTTTGAATTGGTGATTGCATCAACACCAGTAGAACTATCACTCACATCAAAGACAGCTGGTATCAAGTGCTATTAAATGCTTGGCATTGGTGTTATTGCCTTCAGTTAGCCCGGAGCATAGTTTCAGTCGCCCCGGGATAGGCATGTTGTGTTATGAGTTATCGCCGACACTGATGATACAATCCACCCCGCACTGCTCAAACTATTGATCGACGGACCGATTCAATATCTCCGGAAATCAACCCCAGTTATCTTTGGCGCCGACAGGTTGGGGCCCGGGGCCAATAATTTGCGGTTGCCGCACACCCCCTGTTCGGGATGTTTACGATGGCGGCGAAAAGGGGTTGTCTTGGCGTTGCTGACTAACACAGCCCCGAAGGGTTCGGTGACTTTATGTATCCTCTTCCCTGGGTTATGCACAATGAGATGCAGGATTATGCATGCGGTCGGAAGAGGGCATATGTAGGTATCTCTCCGTCGCTATCAATTGAATGCATGTGTGCTAGAGATAAAACGTCAGGCTCGGAGGTTCCACACCCGCTGTGATGGGAGTGTTGATATCTTTTTTTCAGAGAATTGCATTGAGATATGGGGTTTTAAGCTATGCACTTATTGAGCGAGACTTAAGTGAGGCCATGACCTGCTTAAAAGGCCACGTTATCTTTGTTGCGGAGAGTTAGATAGTGTGTGGGGGTGTTATCATTTTGTTCATAGGGGTCATCACACTGGGAATGAGAAAGTCTGTTAGTTAAGCCATCAGGTCAACCCAAATAGTGTGGAATGGAGCGAAGTGTATCAATTGATGATCTTACTGCAGCATGAATACAAAGGATTGTCTGTGACTACACTCATCGCCAAGAGGCTTTGATGAAACAGGAGTAACAGAATGCGGGAGATCGCCCGTCATTGGAACATAGAGTGGTAGATCATCCATCGGCTGTCGGCTTCCTGCTTTCTAACTGTGACAAATATACCTATATTTGAGATACCAATGTACATGTACACCAGTAATAACACCCAGAGCGACCTCGCCCTTTCTCAAGACATACATGAGTGGAGCGCATAACATGAACTGAATCATACGCCCTTTCGCCAACAAAAGTTCTGCAAAGGTGGCCTAGGCATGCGACACTCAGCGCCGACATCCACTGTCCAATGTCCCCGACTCTTGGGTTAGCCTTCTCCTCCTTCTGGGGTATAAATCCTGGCCATGATCTCTGAATGCCTTATCCTTTCCAGTTTGTATCCTTCCTCTTCAAATCCGAAGTGTCTGTCTTAGCCTCGACAATCGCTGCTGGACCTCCATCTCCAAGTCACCCCTCACTTCTCCGTTATTCCTTCCCGATGCCTGTGGATCGGGAGGGTTAGAGGAGGGATTGCTTGGCTCGGCAGATTGTGGTAGAGAATTGGGGGAGCATAGATACATGTCGACAGCTTGGTGTTGACGCTTGATGAGGTAGGAGCAAAGCTGAACAACAAGGACCAGACGCATGTCCGCTAGAGCTGTCGCCTCCGCGCAGGCCGTGCCTCCCGCCGTTGGAAGATATGAATTTCGTAAATCCACATCATGCTGCAGAGCGATGAGCACGGCAATGTAAATGTTAAGGAGCAAAGTATGGCACGCAATGACAAGATGCCGGACGACCGTTACGACTGTTGACGGGTACTCGGTAGATGATGGACGCCCATAGCTAGAAGAATGCGCCGAAGTCGGAGCTGATTTGGATGCTTCGTCAAAGCCAAAGATGCTGTCATTGCTGCCTGTTGACTGTGGGGTAATCCAGAAGTCCATTGACGCGGTTGCTATTGCAGTGACACCGTCATTGCTAGACCCGCCCGTAGCGTTGGACTGCAGCAACCTTAGAATTTCGAGAAGGTGGTGGGAAGCTGCAAACGCTTCATGCAGAGTGTTACCGGTAGTGGAGGGCTCCTGTAGGGCTGGGTTGATGTTTGGGCTGTGGAGACGGTGATCGGCACGGAAGAGGGTGTCCATATTGGTTGAAACCCCATGAACCAGCCACTTTGCAACTGCCTTAAAGGCGGTATCGTCAATCAGCGCTTGGGACTTGGGTTGACCGACCTCTGGACTCCTCTGGCCAGACGATTCTGCCGTCTCTGCCAAGCTACAGCTTGATCTGTGTAACGGATACAGACGGGTACTTAGTTGAGACAGTTGGGCGATTCCAACATCGGGGTCCCTCTTCGCGATACTAGTGGCGTTCTCAAAGAGCTCAATCATGGGTATTTGAGAGTCCGGGAAGCAGGCGGAAGGCAGTGTTGGAGGTTGGTGGGTCAAGTTCAGGAAATCATTGTCCCCACCATCGATCTGCATTTGGTCCCAATCCATCGGAGCTATCCATGGCCAGGTGCAGGGTATTGATGATGGGTCGATGCTCCCAGCAAGCAATTGATCAATATCATTGTTTGTAGTGGAGTTTTCAAGCTGGATGCTGCCGTCTGTCCTTGTGGTACCGTCGGTCATCGAGGTGGGTGGGATGTCGGAGCCGGCGGAGCTGGTGGTGAAATCGATAGTTGCTGCTCGAGGGCTCGCTGGGGGACGACGCTCTCCTGCCGGCCGGTACATACTGGGTCGGCCTTTGGGAAGGCTCGAGCTGTAAACGCATTGTGCACCACTACGTAAACACCTGTTGCATGCGCCCGTCTCACTGTTTCCGGTTCGCGTGCATCGTAGCTTCCTACGAGAAGATCAGAAGTTGTCGTCGGCTGGGGTTATATTTGAAGCCATAGATCTACTTACATCGAATGGCATCTATCGCATGATTGTCGTCGTGGTAGTGGTACGGGGCTGGTGTTCGAAGAGGGGGCCATGTTCGAAGCGCGGGAGATCATGGTGGCAGCAGGTGTCGTATGAATGTAAACATGAAAGGATGATGATCTAGATACGTCAAAGGGGACGTGGATAGATAATTATGCGCCTGTCGTAATTGTAGGGGTACCACACCTTGCCTTTTTCATGCCGCGGACAGCAATGTACCATGCCAATGCGATGCTTCCCTCTGGCCATGCTGCCGCCACTGTTGTAGTGGGTAGAAGTAAAAGGGTACGTCCCCATCTGCGCGATGACCTCTCTGTCATGGTTCTTCAGCCTCTCCGCACCGGGTACCTTGTTGAGTTCGGTTAGTAAAGAAGGTAGTGCAGCTCGGGGGAACAGGATTGAGGGAGATGTTTCACCCCGGGTGTGTTTCCAAACGATCTAATCCATCCTGTCGCACGAAATCCGATAAATTCATACCACTAATAGCAAGCACAGTTAAATGCATAATGAGGCAGCAGAACCGTCGATCCCTTATCATATTCGGCCCGGCGTTCAAATGGGAGAGATTTTATTGGTAGTCGGGGTTTGGCCAAAGAGAACGGACTTCCGAGGCCGGGAAAGTCCTTCCTTTCAACGATTATGATTCGAAACCCCGAAATCTGTAAGACAAGGATGAAATTTCCCTGAGGAAGACCCCAATGGATCATGGACGCCATGTCGGTGAAGAGTAAATCACAAACTTGCAAGTTTCAACCAGCTTCCGATATGCGCAGGAATTCGCCGCAATGGATCAAGTCGCGGGCATGAAATGTCAGATGTCTCTTCAACCAAAACCGGATTTTTTTTGTGGAATCTGCCAGGTGCAACAGGGCACCGAGCCTCTAAAAGATGGTCTTGACCAATGCTGCTCGTGAAAGTTGGAAACCTTTGGACCTCTAGTGGTTATGACTACGCCATATGACAACTTGGAATTCTTTCACCTATAAGGTGACTGAACTTGGGCGAAGGGAGGCAGGGTGGGCAGTGAGATGAGCCACGTCTCGTCTCATATAGTGAGACGAGCGAGCGAGCCGAGTCGAGACGGTCTTATTTTTCCCCGAGCCGATCCGAGCTGACCTTTTGGCTCGTCCCATTGGCTCAGTGGGACAGTAGGTTGGTGATAGTGGGGCCATGGTGGTGAGGGCATCGTCAAAATCTCCCTGGCATGGTATTCGGCCTCCCTACCATAGCTCTCGCCTCCCTAGCATAGCAATCGGCCTCCCTAGCATGGCTCCCAGAGGCACCCTGGGACCGTAACATATATTGATCCGTGAGAGTTTTTTGATCCCCGGCTTGTTCAATATAGGCCAATTCGTCGTTCTTCACTGTTTGACGGCCAATTTGTCGTTTTCCGCTGTATTCTCGGTCAAACAAAGCCCACACTTCCCGGTCTTGGTCACTCACCCACCGCCACCGACCTTGCCGTCGTCATGTCCTCCGTTGCCGACGATGCCATCACGGTATCTTCTTCTACCAAAAGCTCCGAAAGGTCCCTTCGTACTACCGCCGCCATTGCCGAGATCGTGAGCTTCCGGCCGTCAAAGGAAAAGCGCGTCTCCCTCCGCCAACAAGTCCTGGGTCAGAGTGACATCAAGGCTGAGGATCTTACCGTTGATATGAATACTTGGCCCTGTAATGCCTGGATGAACAAGGTGTATATCCAGGAAAGGTTCCTGGCCAGAGGAGAGAATAGGAAGTCCTGGATCAAGCAGTATGGGACCTGGGTTATTGAAGTCGATCTGGAAAAAGGTATAAACAAAGACTTCCTTTTAATATATACCTTGTTAACTGTGAGAAGGTATTCATAAGGGGCCTGCCTGGATCTGTATGAAGTTCCCGGCAGCGATCTACCACATTACTTCAACATCAGGCCCTGCCCGCCATCTTACCGGCTCTCACAACATCTCCGCCCCCGAGGAAGACCTGACTTCTTCTTCTTCTTCTTCAAAGAAGAGAAAGCATTCCTCTGTCGCCGATCTTCAACACCAAGCAGCTGTTGCAAAGCGCCATCAAGTTCCCATCACTGAAGCTATCGGCCTCGCCATCAAGGAAGAGCTCATCGACTGGATCATCACCAGTAATATACCTTTCCGGGTAGTCGAAAGCGATAGCTTACGCAGGATCATGTACATCCTCGACGCCGATACCACCGAGGTAGTCTTTCCCTGCTCTCATAATACTGTGAAGTCTTGGATCGAATCAGAATATGATGACGGCTTTGCTGAGCTCAAACGCTCCGTAGGAGGCGCCATAAGTAAGATCCATATCGAATTCGACATTTGGATCTCTCCCAACGGCCTTTCCTTAATGGCCGTCAACGGCCACTTTCTGGATGCCAACGGCAAGTTGAGGACTGCTCTCCTGGGTATGCCAAGGATCCTTGGGTCCCACGCTGGCGAGAATATCGGCCCGGTGATCAGGCGAGTACTCCATGAGGCTGGTGTTGATATCGTTACGGTGGGCTACTGGCAAGGCGATAGCGCCAGTTCGAACGACAGGGCCGTCACCCTGGTTTACAAGAGCTGGCTTCCAGGGCATGACAGCTTTGAAGCTGGCTTGAGGACCGAGATCTTCAGAGTAAGGTGCTTTGGCCATATCATCAACCTGGTGGCCAGGGCCTTTCTTACAGGTGCCGGTGGTGATGAAGAAGTCCTCAACACTCTCAATATCGCCAAACAACACGCCATAATGGATTCTTCTGTTGCCGACGAATTCCTGAAGCGGTGGAGGAAGCTGGACCCTGTGGGTAAGCTCCACAACATTGTACACTTCGTCAATCGCAGCACAGTCAGGAAGGAAAGATTTGTTGATATTTGCCATGGGAGAGTCCCTCAAGAAGAGCCGGAAGAAAAGGGCATCTACTGCAAGCCTGGGGATAGGGTTTTCGATACTCTAGTGACCGATAATGCTACCAGGTGGAATTCCGCGTACCGGATGATTGAGCGGGCCTTGATCCTTAAAACTGAGGTAGATCGCTTCTGCAGGAAGGCCTTGCAAGAGAAGGATATTCATAAGCGCCTCCCAGTAGCTGATCAACTGCTCCCCTCTGACTGGGCCATACTGGCCATCGTCAAGTCTATTCTAGAGCCATTGCAGCGGACTACCAAGGCCTTCGAAGGAAGAGAGCCTCGCTTTGCAGAGGTAGCTCCTACGGCGACTTAGTTATTAAGGGGGCTTGTTGACAAGAAAAGGGAGTTCAAGCCGGCACTAGACAACCTCTTCACCGGCCCTGACGTCCCCGCTATAGACCACGGGGATGGGACCCAGGCCGGCTCTTCCATCCAGGTCGGTGATTTGCCTGCTCCGGCATTACGTCTAGGCTCACCGTCGTCATCTGACGATGAGGATACTCCCCGGCCCCAGAGATCTCAACAAGCCAAGGCCATGCCACGGAAGTATCTGTCAAGCTGAAGTGAGGGGTTTGGGTCAACCAAACTGAATAGAGCTTAGGGGAGCTGAACTAGCGTAGCCAGTTCAGCTGGACATGGTACCATTTGCCACCAACATGTACAGATATAATGGAGGTTCTCTGGCCTTAAAGGAAAACACACAGACAATTCAATCATTTGGGTAGCCATTCCTACCAACAACTCTTCGCCTTGCAACGAGGTGCATCTGCAAGATCTCAGCCTGGATTGCGTATGCGCAACAGTATCGGAATAGTGTTGTTGATCTCGCCGGGCTTCGTGACCAAGACCTTCTTCCTCCTGATGTCTCCCTCGTTGAAATCCTGGAGGAGAGAGAGTACGGCTCCGGCGACGACGATAGCGACGATGACTACGTGGAGGACAGCCAGGCCATCGCTACTCCCACCTCCTTTGAGCTTGGCGACTTCGATCTTGACTTTATTCAACGGAGCGCTATCAATAAGCTCAAGAAGTACTTGGTTATAATGGATGACAACCCAGTGTACCGGTCTGCTTTTATTTGTCATCCCGGCTACCGTATGAAGTGGGTGGACAAATACATGACAAAGGCGCAAGCAGAGAGTATTCTTTGAAACTTCAAGAGGTTGTATTCGGCCGAGTACTCAGAGAACACTGAGACTCCCTACTTACCAGGCCCTTCACCACCACCGGCTCCTTCCCAGGCTTCTTCTTCCCAGGCACCTTCGAAGCGGAAGAGGAAGAAGAACGTCCTCACCACCCACGGCTTTTACGATGAACCGGAGCCGGCGCCTGAGGACATCGATGAGATTAAGGTCTACTTGGAAGGCCATGTGAAACCAGTGGAGGATCCGATTCAGTGGTGGATTGCTAAGAAAAAGGATCTTCCCAACCTCTCTTGCATGGCCCTAGACCTACTTACCATCCCTCAGATGTCGTCAGAGTGCGAGAGACTGTTCAGCCAGGCCAAGCTTACGTATGGCCTTCAACACCATAGACTTTGTGAGAAAACTATCAATATGGTGGAGTGCTTGAAGCAGTGGAAGAAGTAAGGCCCTCAACACCATAGGTTAACTGTATATAGTTCGAATATATATCCCCACTTTGCCAAGAAATCGGCCGGAAAAACCACTTCCGGCTCGTCTCGGTGAGACGGTGATACCTTCGAGCGAGCCAGACCCCCGGCTCGGCCCATTTCATCTCACTGCCCACCCTGAAGGGAGGATCCGGGAAGCGAGATAAGTGTCACGGCGGTTGCACCGTGACCATCGTTGATCCACTGATGGAGCTTGGCACGTGCAGAGCACGGGCCAATGCGACTTGGAAGATTTTGCATCTCGCTGCCGCGAGACCTGTTTGTAGCTCTTTGAGCTACGTCTTGACAATAGAGCCTGCCCGTACCCGACGGAATAGAGCCCAGACCGTAGGTTAGCTGAATACTACTGTCATTAACCTGTCAACCTGTGCTACCCGTGACAATAAGGGGAATCTGTTGAGTTCAAGGCCTTGATTCCTGAGGCATTATTGCATAGCGCTAGGTCAGCCACACCTTTGGGGGACAAGGAGATTACGTGAGGAGGTCCAGAGGGCATGGAGTTCTTGGCAAAGATGGGGTATTTGAGAGTTCCCAGCGTTACAATTCCCCTGGTCTTGGGCTTCTCCAGACAAGTAATATACATGCTTGAAATACACACAATATAACCTAATCAAGTTGCAAGCACTGGTTTCAACAGAATCCGTCCCACTTTCCCCTCCATCCCCGTGATTATGAGAAGGCGCTCGCATCAGCAAATGGTGTGCCTTGGGGGTGTTCCTACAGTGATTCCCCATACACATCCCGCTTAAGAACCGCCCTGTTAGGAGACGTATAGAATAGGAGATAGTGCCATACATCTGGAACAGTGGAAGTTCTTCTGCAAACAAGAAGCTGCTGGTACTTAGTCAATTCCTTCATCCGTTGATGGGAGAGCTGATAATGTACCTACCTGGCAGTGGTCGGAGAATTTTCCATACGTCTGTGCCCGATATATGTACCCCGGATTGTTTCGATATTGCCCATCATTTGAAGCGCACCGGCAGTTCAGATGTTATACCCCAGATATTTCCGCATGTGGCTGAGATTCCTGCACATGTCACTCTTAGAGGTGCGATCAAGCTCATCAAGACAGTCAATGTCTTCAGGCTAAAGGCAGGTTGCAACGTCGCACAGCAGGACCCTGTTCAGGAAAGCTCGTTAATGTTGGACTCGGACGACGGGGTACCAGTCAATGTTGATATTCTCGTAAGGGCCTCGGATGTCGTAGTATTCAATATTTCCCTGATCGGGATGATCTTCGGCAGAGCTCTTGAAGGTTTAAATTCGCTGCTCCTTGAACATGAGCGTTTACCGGTATAAAAGGAAGTGCCAGGTTGCGCTATTGAGGATTTTCTAACATGGAAACGGCCCTTTTCCACCACTCATTTGGTCAACAGCAATAAAGTCACGATGGTTCAAATCTACTCTCTCATTGTGGGTGTTGGTATCCTTCAAGGGGCCTTTGGCGCTCCTCAACCCGACGCCGACAAAGCCATCCAAGAGCGACAAGGCTACTACTTCCAAAACTGGTCAGAGGGAGGCTCCAATATTCGATGTTCCAACGGCCAGGGTGGTTCATTTAGTGCCAATTGGAACAGTAGAGGTGGCTTTGTCTGCGGTAAGGGCTGGAGCGGCGGCGGTGCGAGGTAAGTATTACCTTTTCACTACCTCAGTAGAATTATTTCTAATACAAATGCGTGTCCTAGGACCATCAAGTACAGTGGTACATACAATGCTACCGGCCCCGGATATCTCGCGGTGTATGGCTGGACTCGAAACCCCTTGGTCGAGTACTACATTCTCGAATCGTATGCTGAGCTGGCCCCGAACGAGCCTTGGTAGGTGGTGGTCTTTTTTCTCCATGGGCCATGAACTAGGACCCCATGACTAACATGCCCCAGGACATCCAAAGGCAACTTCACCATCGATGAAGGAACTTTCGAAGTTTTTACTAGTACCCGAGTGAACAAGCCTTCCATCGAGGGCACTAGGACCTTTCAACAATTCTGGTCTGTTCGTTCTGAAAAGCGAGTTGGCGGGACCGTGACGACGCAGAAGCATTTCGACGAGTGGGCCAAGAGAGGCATGAGACTGGGTCGTTATGACTACGTGGTGATGGCTGTGGAAGGCTACACGGCTACCGGTGGTGGCGGCTCAGCTGGATCGGCTAGCATCACCTTGGGATAAGTCAGCGGCCACTTAGAGAATCGTTAGGTAAATATTATTATTATTCCTACTCCGTTCTACCCTAATGGAAAGAGTGTGCCGGTCCTGCTGTTGCTATTTACATAGGAAAACCGTGCTGTAAGGCCGGGTGAAAAACCTATATCAGTAACAAATAGGAGACTAATTTTTAAAAAAGAAAAAGTAACCGGTTAGTTGCAAAATAAGGAAAGGCCCCAATAAGGCCTTGAGGACTAATTGTCCTCGACTTCCGCTCCAGCCGCCTCTTCCACC
>MU866490.1:0-22645 GCA_033296915.1 Triangularia setosa | reverse complement strand
GCCGGGGGTGGTCGGGCGCCGCGCCCGCCGGCGGGCGCCGGGGCGCGCGCCCGGGGCGCGGCCCCCCGGCCCCCGCGCCGCCGCCCCCCCCCCCCCCCCCCCCAATCGTCGTCAACGATGGGAGTTTTGATACAGCACAAGAAAAAGTCGACATTGAAGAGCTTATCGCGACTGTTCCTTGGCTGCTCCCCACCTTTCTTCAAGGATTATAGCGCTACTAAGCCTGTGCCAGAGGAGATAATGAACCAATGAGCGCTGCTGTAAAGCTCGAGCTCCCCTCCATCACGGCGGGACAAAACTTTTTGCCCGGGGCAACTCTCACCTTAAACCCGAACCCTCTGCTACCTCTCTACCCAATTCCCCCACAATTCGATTGGCACTACCAATCAACCTTGAAGACCGACATTTTGATATCCGGCGGAACTTTGCGATTGCGACGGGGACGACAACACCATCACCACACCAACCCCCTTCCCCCCCCTCCCCCCTCTCCCAATCCTCCTTTCTGTTTCCTCCTCTTGGAGGTAAAATAAAAGAAAATGGCCCGCGGCCCCTCCCGCCTCCTCGCCTCGCGCGTCCATCGCACCGCCACCGAGCACCTCTCCTCCACCATCTACCCCGAAACCTACAACCCCCCTCCCCCCTGGGTCACCGCCCTGGCCAACATCCCCCCCTCGGAAATCTGGACGCGCCCCTACCCCGCCCAGCACTCCCTCTCCCCGGCTCACCTCCCAAAGTCCCGAAAAACCCCCCCGAAAAACCTGTACCGCCCAACGAAAATCGTCCACCCCGAGGACCGCCTCCGCAAGGATTTCTATTCCGATCACCCATGGGAGCTCGCCCGGCCCAAGCTCCTGATGGAGATTGACGGCAAGGACGCGAGGTACTGGGATTGGAGCAAGGGGTTGAGGCAGCCGGGGATGAAGTTATCTGGAGAGAGGTACGGTCCCTGACCGTTCGTTCCAAGGCAAGCGTGATGCTGACAAAGTAATATAGTGTCGTCCAACGCCAACTATGGCTGATGGAGGTTGCCGGCATGCCCAAGAAGAAGGCCTACGATGTTGCCCGCAAAGAGTTCTACAAACTGAGGAGGTTCGAGGAGACGGAAGCGAGGATAGCGCAGGAGGAGGCCAGGGCATATGGCGCCTACTTTGGCAAGACGGTCAACCAGGTTGGTATGGAGCTGGAAGACAAGGAGTACAGCGCCTGGCTGAAGTGGGCTGGGGAGGAGATTGAAGGGCAGGAAATGGAGAGGCAGGCGGCGTATGCGAATGATATTGACTTGCCCGAGGTGGAGGAGGATGCTGTGGTTGAGGCGTAAAAGGGGAAGAAAGTAAGAGAGAAAAAGAAAGAAAAAAGGGCGGGCGATAGCTCCTGGGCTATGAAAAAAGATATGGGAGTGGGAGAGATAGACGGCAAGGGGGGCCGTTTGCCGGTGGCTCTCCGTGTATTTATGTAACAATATGGGTGGTTGTGAGAGGATGGAAACCACAACTTGTACGCAATTCAAGAACACATGGTCAGACAGGTTAGACGTGATGTAGAATGGGGTATCATTTGATTCCATGAACCTATGCTAACAACCCTCAACGCCGTGCCCCATGATCCCGAGTTGGTGCAAAATGCGCGGTGCTGTATACTACATTTGAGCAAAGTACGAGGCAGTTGAAAATGTGAAAATAAATCCGCCCCCCAAAACTCCTCCATCTCAAGACTGTCCCATATTCGCCATCTCTAAAAATTCAACTGAAGAGCTCCTCCCAAAACTCTTGGGTCATGGACTGGCTGACCAGTGGAGGTGCGGATTGGGAAGCATGTGCCATGCGGGACGAACTCCAAAAGAAAAGGACTCTCCAAGCAAGCAAGCCATTTATCCCAGCTGCTAGCCCATCTGTCCTCGTCTGGAGACGGCGAAATCCGCAGTGTCGAACCGAAAGAACTGTCCACCTCCATGCAGCCGTCTGTGAATGATGCTTGCCGAGCCACCGGTCCTAAACCCCAAGTCCCTCCTCGTAATCCGCTCAGGACAGCACAGAACAGATCCAAAGTAAGCAACACCTCCAGACCATCCACCATTGATGACGGCCACCCCAGCCTACCATCTTAAAACGCTGCCACATTCCCTCCCACATCCTCAACCCTCACCACCAACTGCTCCCCCACCCCCTCCGGTTCATAATACCCATCACCGCCCTTCTCCAAAGGCATGCTCCCAAAATTCCTCCTAACCACCCTCGTTGTGAACGGCAACCGGGACCACCTCTGGCTCAGACGGAAACACCTAATTCGCATCCTCACCCATCCTCGGCCCCCTTTGCAGCCCCCACCTCCCCAACATAAACCACCCCCTTGTACCTTTTGCACAGCGCCTTGTGCTGAACCCCAAACACCTCCGCGATCCCCGTCCAGTAAAACATCCTCCCCGTCAAACTCAAACTGGTAATCCTCGCCCAACTCTCAATGTAAACCACCTTCCCCCGACCCTCCGGCATGATTCCCAATAGCTTGAGCCCATACGCCACAAGCGCAACAATAAACCCCGTCCCCGGCCCATTGGTGACAATCACGCTCGGCCACTTGAACCTCTCTCTCTCCTCCCTGCTTCCCGATCTTGCCCTAGGAACTGTCGTGATCGCTTTGACGGCTTGAACGGCCGTCGCCAGGCAGGTAAACGGCGCAGACCACAATGGCTGATGGACTTTGCGGGCGCGGGGGATGGTGAAAGTATCACGGGTGCCGACCCGAGCCTCAGCGAGGGAACCAGAGGAGGCAGAGGAGGCAGGGGAGCCAGGCGACGAGAGAAAAGCCCAGTCCACAAACGACTCGAGCGACAAGAGCCGACGAAGCGAGTCGCTGTCCCCATTGGTGAGGACGTACCGCCGGTGCTGCTCCGTCGAGGGACGAAACGAGTTCTTGATGGTTTCAAACATCTCGGTCGTGTGCCCGCCCGACCCCAAAACGAAGAGAAAGTAGGCGGGCACACGCCCGAGGATGCTGTCGTCGCGCGAGGAGGCGGACGGAGCGGTAGGGCGGGCAGGCGCGGGAAAGAGCTGGCTGCGGGTGCGGCGCCGGCAAGAGGAGAGGGCGTGGTGGCGGTACTGAGAGGAACGTTAGTAAAGGGTAAACATTGGGATGGGATGGAACGAGAGCTCGCTGGTGAAAATGATGGCTTGGAAGTTGGCGTGGGGGATGTCAAAGTGGGTAGTCAGGCTTGACTGATGAGTGGGGGATGGCGATGAATAAGTCTGGAATTTAAATGTAGGTAGGATGCGGTGCTGGGCATGCAAAGACAGTGTGCACTGAAGAAAGCTGCAATTTCGTCAAGCCAAGACGGAGGTTGTGGTGACCACAGCGTCAAGGCGCTGCAAGAGTCCTTCAAGATGATGGCTGGGGGAGGTGGGCAAGATCGATTATCCCTGGCGGTAATGAACAGACGATAAAATCATACGAAGCACTGTAGGAGAGTTATAACGAAACAATCTCCAATGTCTTTTGCAAATATGGGGCCGTGTGAAGTTTAGACACTTGCGAACTTTTGAAGGACGAAATACTTGAGAAGGAAGCAAGGTGCACCATGATAGAGCGAAGCCTGGAATAAAAATGTACAGAGCTCACGGTCGCTTGTGCGTAGACAGCGGACACAAGGCGCTTGCTCCCGAGCAGCAGAGCGGGTCGGCTGTGGCTGAGCAATGGCAGGACATGCTTACATTTCTTGGGTAGTGATTTGGAGGTGATGCCGACGACCAGAGGCCGAGTCGGCAAAGGGATAGAGGTGAGTAGAGACAGTCGACTGGGCAAAGAACCATCTCGCGCTTCACACGAGCGCTTGCTCACGCTCCTAAACCATGCGACACCACCTCACTGGAGTGACAGATACCAAAACACCAATCTCCAGAGCACAACAAGTAGAACCGGGACGAGAGCATAACAAGAACGCTCCTTCAAACCACTCAACTGCATCTTAAAGCAACTTGCCCCAAGATGACGCTCAAACACCTCCCACCCCAAGAAGCGACAGCACTTGCTATCCAGCCTTTGCCCTCCAAGACATCCAAACTTCCCACTTGGGCCGTCTCGAGAAATCATGATCCTCGCAAGCTGAGACCAAAAAGACAACAGAAAAAGTAAAAGGATAAACCTACAACAACAGACGAGAAAACCACCACAGCCACAGTGGCGAGCGCAGGCCAGGACAACTTGAAGACAGCAGCAGCAGCTGCGACGAACGCAAAGAGCAGCGCGAGGAGGACTAATTTTTCATAAGCAAATCCTTAGCAAACTGTTTCAACCTTGTTTTCTCGCGACTTGAAGTCAATCTTTGAACACATGAGATTTCCCGCTCGCTCACGACTTAGGAGTCTTGTGTGGAAAAGTTTGAAGTCTCGGTTTCCCAGGGCTTGATGTGACGTCTTGGGAAGAATACGATCCCTCGCTTTCTCACGACGTCGGGGAAACTATTGCAAAGGCTGCTCAACATGAGGATTTGACTTACCACCCAACAACCCACCCTCTTCTCCCATCTCATCAATCGACTCCAGCATCCTAATCTGGTCTTCTTCCTCCGCCGGAGGTGATGGCTTTGGCGGAGGCGGCAGCGAGGACTCTTGTGGTGTTGGAGGCGTTGGTGATGGCACTGCTGACGATGGTGGGGATGGAGAAAAGAAGCTTGAGGTCGGCGGCGGCTTGAGTTTTTGTTCTGCTGGACTTTTCTCTTCTTGCTTTTGGTTGTTTCGTAGCTCCGCCTGGTCTGCGAGGTTGTCGAGGGGCTGATGAGTCGCTGCCTGGCTCTCGCCCTGGTTGGAAATATGCGGGCCCATTGTGGGCATCATCTGATGGTATTATCGCAAGAATTAATAGAGGGCGACTAAGCGGAGCTGTCGACTAAGCTGTGATGTCGCCAACTAAGCAACGGGGGTGGTGGTGAGGTTGGGCGGTCTGTGCTGTTGGTGCCGAGAAAACTACCCCTGACCCCTTTCCTGGTTGGATTAGGTTGGTTTAGGTTGGTGAGGGCCAGCTGTTAAAATGGACCATGCCGATATATAGTTGGATACCTGCAAAAAGAAGTTGCGTGCCAATATGCTGCTGGATACTTCCAGACAAGAATTCTGGCCGAAATCCGGCGAACAAGCGATGGCGTTTCCCAGGGGCAATAAGGGGTGGTAGCCGTTCAGGGGTACACTGGCAATGATGCAGGGCTTCGACTTGTGTTCACCCAATGTCTTGCTGGTACGAGTTTGTCCTGGATGCCAGTTAGCAGATGTTCAGGAAGGGATCAGTCGAGAACTTGCAATGGGATGTCGAAGCTCCAATATCTGTGCGGGCGGCTTTCTTTGCTCTCAATAGTGAGAGACGAGCTGTGGTATCGTGTAAACGAGACTCTGAGAGCCCAATCTGTCCTCAGTGTCCGGCTGTTGGTTCACGGAGCTGTGTTTTTGTTGTCCTCGAACTTCTGTCTCTGATATTCTATGGTGCCTGCTGTCTCTATAGAAAACTACTTTCACCCCCGATCTCAAAAATGGGCGGTTGAGGTGTAAGTCAAAGTCGAGAAGAGGCCAGCAATTCGGTGTCTGGGGCAAGATACAACGGGGTGTAATTACCGTAATGATATCCAGGCACATGTGGTCCGTGCCATTGGCCAAGACACGATGACGGCGTGTGTGGGGGGGGAACATTCCCCTTGTCAACGGGGCATTTAAGACTGCTCTGGAAAACACGACCGCCCGGCAGAATCGCCGCGCAAGCTCCCTCGTTAGCCTCTCTCGCAACACCCTTCTGACTGCCCCGCGATCCATTGCTTCTGTCGCTCCCTTTGGTCCATCGCGTGAGATGCCGATTCAACTGAATATCAGATAGCTATGGCACCGCGACGATTATTCGGCCCCCAGTATCTGGCGTGTTTTTACTGTGGTCACAGCTCGAAACTGCGCAACGATGGCAGCACCACACACTTCCAGTGTCTCTCTTGTGATGCCGACAACTATCGCGATCGGGTGAGTTGCATGTTTTGCTCTTGTTACTTTGATTCCGTGACCTAACCTTTGATTCTAGAATGGCGAGCCAGTCGACCCCCCCGTGGCAAGAACTAATACTTCGACGCCAGCACCGCGATTTGCTGTCCCTCGCCCTGGCTCCCCTCCCGCGAGCCCGACCGAGTCCATCTTTTGCAAGACATGTCTGAACAACCAACGTCTATTGAGCGCGAGCCTTGCCCAATATCTTCCCGACACCGACGACGATGATGATTCAGACGACGAGGAGCGGGAGAGCCGCTTCGACGAGTTCCGCCTTACGCAGGAACGCATCTATCCCCAGGTGTGCGAAAACTGCGAGCCCAAAGTTCGGCAGCGCCTCGACCAGGCAGCTTACACGGCCAAAACCGATACCCTTCGGCGCATGATGGACCGCAATGCCAACATTCGGAGGAAGATTTACATTCAGTCAAGCGTGCCTATGAGGCTGCTCCATGGTATTGGGAAGCTCTTGTGGGTGTCGGGTTTTGTGTTGCAGCTCACTTGGCATGCTTTGGTTTCTTCCGCAAGCACCGAGCAGATTCCATATTCCTCTTGGTTGCCATCACCAGAATTATTGCTGAAATGGAGCATTGGTGCCGCAGTCTTTGGGCTTTGGTGGAACCCGCGGATGTTGGATATGGTGGCTGGAAACGGCAAACAGCTTACCGGGCTGTTTCGCTGGTACTTGATTCAGCTCATCGCGGTCTTCTCGCGTATATATCTGCGCATTACTCCAGACCTTGCAAGTGTCGCACTGCAGAAGTTGCCTGTCAAGGCAAATATGCACGCTCTTGGTGCCGCCGTTGCCACTATTGTATGTGCTATCTGACCAACCCTTTTCTGTCAAAGACCCATGGCTAATCATTTAGCAGTTATTTTGGATGTCGTGGCAGTCGGTTGGCCTGAAACCTGTGCCTGTCCTCAACCCGACCACCAAGGCTACCAAGCAACCTTCGTTACGCGGGAGACCGGCGGCAAAGAAGACTCCTGCCTCTTCCAAGGCCAAACCGCGGGCCTCCAGTGCCAAGAAGGACACCATCAAGTCCCTAGGCGATCTTCTGGATGAGCTGGAACATATTGAACGCTCTCCGGACCCGCAACCTCGACCGGGCACATCGGCATCCACCGTCTACGATTTATCACCCTTGAGGCGCGGAAGTGATCCACGCCCGCCGCGCATGGGCTTCGCGCATACTCTAGAAGCCCAACATCTTACGAACTCGCTTACCAGGATTCAAGAGATCGATTCAATGAATCTCGTCTCGCCGTCCTTTTTTCAGGATCCCCCTCAGAGGCATGTCGACTATTCTGCAGAAATGGAATGGGAGCCAGCGCCACCAGAACAGCAGATTTCCTCGCATCGCGCTTTCAGTACCCAAGGGCAGCGAAAGTCCCAGCCATTTGGGGCTGCCCCGGTAGAAGCAAAGAAGGGTCCGTTCTGGTACAGAGTTCCGCCTGCTCCGGTAACGCCTGCGCAGAGGGTCTTCAACCCGCCGAACCAACCACGCCTCAGACCAAGCCCAGTACAAGGACAAGAAATCCAGTTCCGGGGCAGTGGGATGCCCCAGAAACAGTTAGCCAGCACTGCGCACGACGAGTCCGCACCAGACTTTGCGCCAGCCACATTTTTTGCGCAACCGGGTCCGGATGACCCGAGAAACGAGTTGACTGGCATGTTTTCGGGCAGCTTTAGCCTCGACCATGAGAGTCCAAAAGAAGACAAGCCACAGTCGACATGGTTCGGCCGGTTGCGGAACAGAACTCCCGCATCGGCCAACAAGAAGAAATAGAATGAAGGGATTCGAATCTGCTGTTTTATACGGCAGTAACGTGTACATGACTTAGGATACTGGGCTGGGTTGGATTGGGATACGGCGGGACTTGTTGGATTTCACAATTGCATTACACAAAGGTGGCTTGTTTACTGGCTGTTTAGACTTATGTATACCCCTTTTTATGTTCTCTGGAGTCTTGGATATGGACGGGTGATTGTTATCAAAAGATATGTTGCAAAGCCTTTCTTGTCAGCTGTGTGGCCTTGCATCATATATGAAGGCACATTTCGTGCTTGAGCAAGCTTGTCAGGGCAACCTAACCCGATTAGGCAATCGTGTAAATATTAGACGTCGCTCACACTGTTTTCATGGGCTTGTGCTGTTGAATGGTGTTGTCGACTGGTTTTCCAGGCTCTGGGCTGAGAGTTTTGGACCCCAGTCAAATTGCCACAGTGAGTTGGGGATCCGGTTCATTTACCAATTAGGGCCGTAACATGGCACAGGCTTGCCTGGCACTATCTACGCCAGTGACGGCATAGACCGGGCCCCTTTTTTTCCCTGGTCGACATCGTGAGCCCTCCCTTTTCAGCTTTTCGACCATCTTGTTTCCTGATGAGCGGACCAGGTTTCAAATACAGCGAAATCATCAAAATGGACGACAACCACCACCGCAGTAACAACAACCCCCACCAGCATTACCACACCACCGGCACCCGCCGAATTCCCTCATGGCTCAACGCCATCCCGTCTGAAGCAGGCGGGGGCAGCGATGCAGCAAGTCGAACAGGCCCTTCCATCGCATCTCATCACCAACAAGGTCCACCACCACGATGCTCATCATGCCAACAGCCCCAACAACCAGCAGAGAAATCGGGCATGCCAGCACAAATGAACCAAAGTATATCGCCCCCACGGATGAAAGTCAGACTGCATTTCAACCCGCCAAACCAGCAATTGTACAGTGACACCTCAGTAGCATCCTCGGACCCTCATAATCAATTCCAAACCCTTCCAAAACTCACAACATCGACACAACCGCAGTCATCATCACAGCAGAATTCGTCTCAGCTACAACCCTTTTTTTCTCAACCTCACTCTTCCCAACAGCGAGCCCCGTCACCGTCCAATTCCCAGTCAGTACTCGAACCGCTGAGGCAGGAGATTATCGGGAATTTCACACAAAACTGCATCGCGTGCATCTTCTCCCCCTCCTCCGCCTCGCCGACTTTGCTGTGCGGGCGGTGCCAGATGATAAAATCCTACGTCTCCCAATCCTGCCACACCTACCGGTTCTTGTTTTTGTATCTGCTGCCGATATCCGAGGTGTTCAACTACGAGGAAATGCTGGCATATTTGAATGAGGTGATTGTTGAACGGGTGCTTGCTGTGGAGGGTAAAGGGAATGCTGGGGAAGAGGAAAAGATAGTTCCGACGATGGATGACTTTGGGGTTGTGGTGGTCAAGGCGAAGAGGAGGAAGGAGTTTTTTGGGGGGAGGGTGCTGCCGGATGGGAGGGGGGGAAAGGGGGGAAATGGGAGGGTGATTGGGCAGTGGGGGATGGTGAGGGATGAGACGGGAAACGTGCCACAGGGGAAACAGGGGGGTGGCGATAAAGGGGACGGGATGAGGAGGGAGGGGGAGCTGAAGAGGGCGTGGAATGGGGAGGGGAGGATTGTTTACTGATGGTCGAGGGGTTGGTATCTTGGCTGCTGGGCTGGTTGACATGGGACCGGATATGTATGGGTTAGAGGTGAGGACAGAGCTTGATTTGCTCTTTAAAGAGAGACAAGCCATGTGCTGTGGCTTGCGAGGAGAAAGGGTGAAGCATCATGAAAGCGGACTCTTACGCCTCTCGGTCGTTTTTTGTTCTTCGTTAGGTCAGGTGTACAGCCCTCGGGTTTTGTCAATTCTTCTCTTCTCTTCAGCTGCGCTGAAATAATCTACGCAAAAGCTCCACCAATCATCACCATCACCACCATCGCCATAGCGGGCAACATTCACGCATTGCAATTTGCAGTAGCCACTGTCAACACCACCGAAGATGTCGCCAAAACTCTCGCCAACACCCCCCGATCAATCCCCCTATTCCCTCCCCCAACCACCGGGAACCCATTGCCCAGGTCTCCCGATAATCACCATCCCAAATCCTTTCCATGTCGCCCCCTCTTATACCCGCCGCCCCAGTGCTCTATCAACAACCATCACCCAGAGCAGAAGAGTCGAACGAATTGTACACCTTCGTCAATGACCCCTCCCTCCTCAACGCCATAACGCACCACCACCACACCCCCCCAACCCAAACATGTCACCCTCGTCCCGACAACATTCACCGTCACAGCCTGGGTCGTCCCGGCCTAAACATTCACACCCAACAACAACACCCCGCCTCCCTAGTTTCGACATCATGATCGAGGGTTCAGCCCTGCTCCTCATCACAGTCTTGTTCGCTCCGTGAGCGAGAATGACAACCACGGTCGAAGCGCTTGAGGATGTGTCGATTTGTAAATTGCGGGGTGACGATGTGGTGGTTCAAAGCAAGGGTTTTCCGCAAAGGGACGTTGGAAGTACTGTGCAGCTGGATATTTTGGACTTTCTGCCAGCAGCAGGAATGAAAATGAAATGTAGGTCTTGGTCAGTGGGCACTTGCCGGTTTTTTCTTGACAAGTTTGGAATATATACTGGTGGTGGTGCGGAGGCTATGAAAAATCCCCATTAGTAGAGGTACCTACCTCGGTGCTTTGGGTGGTTGAGTAAAAAAGCCGTCCAAATAATCTAGGATTCAACACCTTGATTCGCATTATTTTGCTACACAACACCAGCAGAGGCCGACTTGCTGCAAGAACCCTTCTTGGGAGTCTTTCTCATAGGCACTGTCAGCTGGTGGGTAGACCATGATGCAGATGAGAAAAGGCTTATTCTTCCACTCACCAGGCCTGTTTAGTTATCGGACAGACGTTCCAAGTTCTCATTGCTGGTGTACCAGCCATCTTTGGGAGACATCTCTCTCCTGGCTACGGGGTATGACGACATACAAAACCGATACAAGCATGCAAGTATCGGATAGCGAAGCAAGCCCGGGCAAATATACGTGCAATATGAGAAGTTGTTCCAAAACTCCTCCTGTCCATCCCGTCATTGGCTCATGCCATAGACAGCGCATGCCATACCATCCCTTCACTCATCCCAAGCTCAACCTCCCATACTTGCTCCTCAACACCCCCTCCAACCCGCCCCCATCGCTACAAAACCCGGCCAGTTTTATTGCCTTGTTCGCCCACTCCCTCGCCCTCGTCATCTCATGAGCACTATAACAGTCAACAGCATGATTAAACGCCGTAGCAGCCATCCACTCCAGTTCTTCCTCCGGCCAGGCAGCCTGACTCTGCGATCACGTCAACATGAACACTATATAACCAACCAACCAAAAAGGGGATGGTGACATACCTCCCTCAATTCACTCGCCTTCCCACACGCCTCCTCCAACAACTTCATCGCCAACCCATCGTCAATCGGCAGCGTAGCCTGGAACAAACACCTCGTGTATTTTGCCAATTTGACCGCGTCAAAGGCTTCAAGGGCCCAGATCTCGTTGACAAGTTTACGCATTGTTGAGTAGACCACTACCAACACATTGTTAGTATCTGGGGGGCGGATAAGGGGGTTAAGAGAAAAGCACCTTGTCCAGGAGCCCGAGCCCTCAACAGACTATCCGCCATAGCCTGAAAGGCAGTCACACTCTTGCACCCCACCGCCCTCTGCACAATCCCGCCCAAGTCATCCCATGCCTCCAGAACAACCGCCGCTTCAAAGTCAAATGTCAGCAATGTAGCGTGCTTCCTTAGCATGTCATCCCTCGAGTGCTCATCTAGTTGGGACAACAGCTCTGGAAGATTGGTGTCGAACGCCAGTACGTGCTCGCGCATGACGGTGTAATCTTTTACTTGTTTGCCAATGTCGTCTTCTGCCCTGGCGAGAGATACCAGTGCCGAAGAGATGATAAACCGAGAAAATAGCATCTTGAGAGCTATTTCTACAAGTCGAGAACCTCCCATGTCAGAGGGGAAATGGTGGATGATGTTGACGCAGGAGGTAAGTATCCTGACTATGTACCGCAAATCCCAGGTTGTCGTATTTTTGAGGGCGAGATTGTACGAGTTCCGGCTGAACCATTCGAGTTCGTCAACTGTAAACAGTTTACGTCTTGGGTTTTCTCTCCTTTGTGTACCGAGGGCGACAGCAACTGTTCAGCTGGTCAACAACCGAGGTGGGCAAAATTCAGGGGTCGTCAACTCACCCGCATCAAACATGTCGCAAAGGTCTTCAACCACCCCGTTTTCGCCAGCGTCTGCCCTATCGACCAGCAAATTCAGCAGTCGAATTGTGCATCTAAAAAGTGCCGGCAGGTGTATCGGATTTGGCTCCTTGTACTCGTATCTATCCTGTAGCTTCTTCAGAGCGGCCACGGCACAGATTACATCACCAGCCTTTTGAGACTCTGCAATACAGGCCCCAAGAAACTCTACATGCTCTGGTGTCTGGCCGATCGTTTCTAGGCATTTCTCAGCCAATGCCCGGTCTTCGGTTCGTATCGCCACTTTGAAGGCCAGATATGCGGTCATGGGTTCTTTCCAGCTTGTAGGAGACATGTCATTGATGACTCTTGTTGCCGTCTCCATGCTGTTTCTGGCAAGCGCACACAGAAGAAGCTTTCTTTCTTGTTGTCAGTCATTAGTAACCTCCACATGATGGTGACTTTCACCCACCTTTCAAGCTTGGCCCTATTCCCAGGACCGCACTTCTCAAAGATTGGAGCCAGCGCCAGCTGGCACCAAGCCTCTGCAAGCACATGCTCCCCCTCGGTGTATGAAAACTCCAGCTTCTTCCACAGCAGCTACAAAGCTTGTCAGCATTACCCTCGGATGGCAAAACAGAGAACTCACCGCCTGCGCAGCCACCGCCGCCTCCGCACTCACGGCCCTCGTGATATGGCCAAACAACTTCCCCAACCCCTTTACAGTATCCATCGAGTCCCTCTGCTGCGCCATCATCCACATCCTCGTCACCAACGCCTTCTCCAAAAACTCGTGGCTACCGCTCCCGGTCAACGCCCTCAAACCCAAGATAAAATCATCCAGCACCGCACACCCCGCCCCTGGGCTCTTATCATGCAGCTTCCGTACATGATAGATAATCAACCTGAACTCCGCCCCTGACCCTATCCCTTTCTTGCCATCAAAGTTTCTAATCAAATGCCCCAACGCACCCGCGTATCCCTCCTCGTCAAAGACCTCTGCGTTGGGCGTCTTATGCAGCACTTCCAGCTTCAACAAGCTCACCACCATTCTGTTCCCCATCTCCACCTCCAGAACGTCCACATACTTCTTTGCCTTGTTGTGATATTCCTCCATTCCAGTCCCAAGCAGGGCAGTGACCAGCGCTTGTAATATCGCCAATCGTAGCTCTACCCCTTCTCGAGTGAGTTGATCGACTCCCACGCCATGTACCACCTCACTTGCCCTTTCCAACCACTTCACCGCAATGGTGTAGTCCTGTTTCCCGCTCAAACTCTTTCCAATTCCGTACAGCACATCCGCCAGCCGCTCGGTGTAATCCCTCGTTAGACAACTCTTGAAGTGCTCAGCATTGGTGTACATATGCTCTGCAACATCCAGCCTCCCCTCCACCCATGCCAGCGCAGTCCTCCAGATGAAGTACTCAACTTCTAGACAATTTGCCTCGTGGACCTCCTCATCTATCCAGCCTTCTTGTCCCAAGTCCTGCAGGCGCGCTCTGTGCTCCGCTACTATCTGAAGCGCATTCCCAGCCAGCTTGGTCTCTTTCTGCCCAACCAAATCCCTTGTAATCTTCAGCCCTAGTTTGATCACATCAACCAAGTCACACCTCCTCCTTCTCTTATTCTTCGCCGAGCGAGCAAAGACTACCAGCCAAAACCCGAGACATTTGCCGTGCATCGCTAGCCTTTTCAGCCGGAGATCGACGGCGTCAGGGGGGTAAATCGGGTCGTTATAGTCCCTCCATAATCTCGTACATACATTCCAGAGCTTGACGCCCACGCCGTCTATGTCGGTGTCTTCTGAGGACTGCTGTTGCTGATGATGCTGCGTGGAGGAAGGCTGGGGACGTTGGCATAGCAGATGGAGCTTGTCAATGTGGGTTACAATCTCTGCTGTGAGCGATTCGGTGGCGGGGGTATCATCCGGTGACGACAAGAGGGCGAAGAGCTTGGTAGCGGATTCGAGACACGAAGCGATTCGTTTGTCCGTTTTGGAGGAGGAAGAGGAGGAGAAGGAGGAGGAGGAGAAGGAGAAGGAGAAGGAGGAGGAGGAGGAGGAGGAGGAGGAGGAGGAGGAGGAGGAGGAGGGGGAGGAAGAGGCGGTGGTGGTGGTTGGCTGCGTCGTCGGTGGATGAACTTGTGGTGGCTGCCGTCGCGGTGGGGCAAGAGGCCGAGGCGACGAGAATGGAGGAGGAGAGAGCCTCGGGCGAGCACCTGTCCCTATTCCGGAGGCTCCTTTTGCCGGCGGAAGTGGCTTGGAGGGGAGCCTTCTGTTGTGGCTGGAGATGGTCGACCGGAGAGGCGGCATTGTGATCCTGATCGCGTCGCGTATATCTATCTAGCAGGGAGCGGTCATCCGCCTGGGATGGCCATGAAGAAACAAATCACGAGAAGGCTGATGACGGACCGAAAGAGAAGCAGGAAACACGCCGGATTTAGTTCTGCCTGATGGGCACGTGGACTATGACAAAATGGCCGCCCCTCACCTATCCATCCAGCAGAAGGTGCAGTCAAGGAGTACCTTCCCTCGATATTCAAGTCCTAACCACCAACAATGAACCCTATCCCTTCCCTTTAGCATTCAGGTAAAGCCACACACATGCCTTTCTTCTAACCACCCGCTCTTGTTGTTTTTCTTTACTTATTTTCTCAAGAAAATGGCTCTAGGGATCCACGTGTGTAGATGGTCTTTTCTTTGTTTTTCATGTGCCCGAAACACATCCCATTATGCTCCGTATTCTAGCAAGGTCCCAATGCATGCCCTGTCGGGCGGGTATGTTATAAAAAACGACGCTCTGACTCCCTTGTTTCGGCTCGTCCAACCAGTCGTTGGCGCCAATGCTAGGGATCGTGGGGAATGAAATTTCCGATGATCAAGCCCGGCCTGGAAAGAGTTAGCAATGACGGAAAGACAGAAAAAGACTGTTACATACACTTGGGCGTTGTCTTTCTTTATCCTGAAAGAAAAGCAGCAGTTAACTACCTGTTTCGACGAGTCATCGGGACTCTTGAGCGTGCAGGCTGTCAAGAGGGTGTCGTGGTGTGGGTCAAAGGCGATGGTCCCAAACTCTTCCCAGTACCGCACGACCGAGTCCTCTGTCAGGATCTCGTGTAGAGAAATCTTGCCCTGATGACCAAATTAGCGACACGATTATGGCTCCCCCTACCCCGACACAAAACATACGTTTCTGAGGTCTTCCACCGGAACATTGATGAGCTCTGCCATCTCCTTGTTGCCCCTGAAAATCTCACCGGTTCGGCGCCAGCAGCATGCGGGGACCGCCATGCTGGCAAAGACGCGGTCGTACTCCATCAGGAAGCTCTCTATTTGCATCTCATTGATGATTAGAAACATGTCGTCTCGGCCCTGCATCTTTTCGCGAAACTTGGGCCGGAAACGATCGAGCTGTCGGATGATTTTTTGTTTCGACACCGGAGCGACGTGACCGTTGAGATATGTCTGAAGGCGGGCGTAGCCCTTGATGTAGTCAAAGGGTTTTAGCAAGCCAGCCTCGACTTTGGCGTTGAGAACTTGAAGCATGCGGTCATCCGGACCGGCGTTGCCACTGGGGTCGGCTGCTTGAAGATAGTATTCACGGGTCTTGTCTTTAGAAACCGCAGCCGGCTGCTCCGTATTGGCCAAAGGCAGAGAAGCCCCCGGAGCCGTGCTCGGAGGCGGCATCGAGTTGCTGTTGGAAAACCCCGGGACCGGGCGGCCCTGACTTTGGCCATCGGGCGCGGCTATGGGGTCCTCGAACACGCTGGCTCGCAGGTAGTTGTTTAGGACATCAAACTCACTCGACACCTCATGCGGAACCATAAAGTTGGGGTGATAGCTGTGCATGTCGTGATAGTGGCTTTGGGAGGCTAACCAGGAGTCAGGGAGACCGCCGACTGGGAGGGAAGATTTTCAGCTCCTGTGTAAGGAACAGGATTGGGGAGGATTTTCAGGCACCTACATTGGTTCATACTGCTTCCCAGCGCGTTGCTTTGGAGGCCAGACACTGCCGTGGGTTGCACGAGCTGTAGCTGATTACTCTGCCCTAGCGCAGCGGCGGCATCAAAGGCGGCACTCGCGGCTGGTCCTGTTCCGGAGCTCAAGCTCCCATCGAACGGGGGCAGTCTTCTCAAGGGGTCCGCCGCGGTCTGGTTCATGTTGCCGTGGCCCAGGTCTGACTGAGACCCCGACCCGTGCGCAGTGGACGGCGCGACAACGCTCTTGGACTTGTTGGACCCCTGGTCACGGGGCTCATCATGACACAGGTGCCCAATATTGCGCTTAACGCATCTCGTACATGGTCTCTCCTATTCACAACACGGCCTAGGGTCAATAACTGCTCGAGCGCTGGGACCAATGGTTCGCCGTCCCTGCCCTGTCTCGTGCCGGCAGCCAGCAAGCCGCAGACGGAAAGACTGGGGACGGGACGTCGGCCAGGCAGAAGGGGGTAGTGTACATACAAGATCGCACGTCATGTGCTGTAGACGGGGGCCGAAGCATCCCTTGGTTAGCCACTGGAACAACTCGATACATGCATGATGTATCCGTATACGGTATATGGTGTATAGTAGTGAGTGGATGTGGGTAAGAGAGGTGAGGTCGTGTATGCGAGCGCGCTGCTGCAGGAGGGCTCCTCCTCCACGGAAGCTCTCCGTGGGGGGCCAGCTCCCCAGCTAGCAGCCAGCTTCACTCAGAACAAGAAGGGAAAAAACAAGAACCACTGGTGGCTGGAGACAGGGGTGTGGTGTCCGGCGCACTGGGATCAGTGAATGACTTACAGATCGACGGCAGTAGAGGCAGGCTGTAAAAAAGCGGCAGGTGGTGTCAGCATACGAACGCCATTCCGGGGGGCCGAAGCCATCGCGGGTCCGGAGGCTTGGTTCAGGCAAGACTTACCATGACTGACCTTGCGCCGCTTCTTGGGGGTCTGGTGGTGGTTGTGGTGATTGTGGTGGTGTTGGTCGTCTGTGGAAGGCGCATGGTGATCCTTGGGCTTGGTGTTGCTCTCGGACTTGGTGCCCTTGGTCTCATTCCCGGCGGTCCTCTCCATGGCTTCGGTTGCCGTCATTGTCTAGTGGACTCTTCTCCCATTGGGTCTTGTGGTTACGCAACGGGCTTCGAGTTCGTTGCTCATTTAAGCAGGGCCGGCGGCTTCTCGCAGCAAGTCGCGAACCATTCAATGCCAGTTCCGACGCTGTTCTGCTGCTGCTGGCGGTGTCCTGGCGCTCCTCCTGCTTCTCTCTCGGTCTGGGTTCCCCTGTTGCTTTTTGCGCTTTCTGCGTCGCCGGCGGCTCGTGTGTCGTCCGGGTTCGCGAGGTGGTCGTCGGCTTTTGTTGACTCGATTCTCGGTCAGAAGGGTGCGCGTTGGCGGGGCAGTATGCCGCAGGTGGGTGTTATTGGTGCTGGTGGCCACGGGGTTGTCTCTCCTCGCGGCCTGGGATTGGAAACATGCCGGGAGTTGTAAGGTTATGAGCAACGAAAGACACGGGCAGCGAAGTCGCCGTCGTTCCTAAAAGAAATCTCTCCACCCGCGGCACCAGCAATGGGTCCCTCTGCCGCCCAGAGCGGGACCCGGGCGCGGCGACCGGGGCTCAAGAGGGGCTGGAGAGTGAGCCGAGGGGTAAAGTTTACAGGGGATTCCAGGTGGGCCCTGCGCCAGTCATGGATCACTTACAGGACGAACCCAACTGATGGCATGTCGCACGGGCTGCTAACTCGATCCAGTTCATCCTTTCAGCTGTCATCTCCATTGTGTCCTCGACAATTGGATAGACATTCAAGATATCAGTTCACCATGATAGTAGGTCCCATAGGGAAAAGAAAGAAAAAGAATATGCAGTTGGAGGCTGCCGTGGGTACCTTCCCCGGTTTCTTTGGTTCCTGGCTGCCCTTTCCCCTTCCCACGCGGGAGCACTTACCCCAACCCAACTCAGTCGTGTGTGTTCTTTCCACATCCGGCTTCTCCCTCTACCAAAGAGCGGAAGGAGTGTCTCAAACTTTCACATGACGATTCTTCTGCTCGGGTTTCCCCTCCTTTTTCTCTGCGTCTTGATTCAGCATCTGATTTTGTGGGGATCAGAGTGTCTTCTTGTTGCTTGTTTACCTAATTGCCTACATAATCACGTACACGCCTACAGCCACTCGGATCATCGTTTTTGCTCACATCAGTCCGCCTTCCGACACTCGATACTTGGCATTCTACACGCCCAGCCAGGCCCCAGAGCCTGTCATACATACCCAGCACATGAGTGGCTTCGACAACTGCTCTTGTCACGGGATGCTTGGCCCGTCTGGCCGAGCGACATAGGCAGCCCGCCAGCTCGTCTGTCGTATGCTGGAAATCGAGATGCACCAAGGGATCGCGATGGGTGTGCAACAGATGCGCCACTTGGTGCCTGCGTCGCACAACAGCCATCCAGACTGTTCTGGCGGTCAGGACCTAGATCTATACCTTGAGGTTTCCGTCCTGAGGTGAGTTGATCCTTCATCCATGTGGGGCACACACCTCAGCGAGGCACCTCACATATTGCGGGACGTTGGAGGCAGAGACTGTGATTTGCTTACTGCCTGGCTACCTATGGACAATGCAGACATTGCAGACTCCTTGCGCAATGTCTGCCTGTCGTCGCAAGCAGCAAGACAAAACTCAAACATGCGCATGAGCCTCAGACAAAAGTCTTGATTTTGACTCACTTGATTTCTCGGGCCGCCGACGACACCTTCTGGTGAAGATTTGTGAGGCTCAATGGCCTCATCCTCGTGGCACGAGGCAGCATGCAGCAGGCCCGACGTGAGCTTGACTGAGGGCATCCCGTTCTGTATGAGCTGTGGTTCTATGGGACCGCTTGACGATCTCGAACCGAGTGAAACACCGCCAGCCATTCCGATTCTCTCTGGAAAGCGGTCTGACTTGTCACTCTCATGGCCTTTTTCAGTGCAGTATGCCGCACAACTCACGGGCGAAGACGGAGACGATCTTGGAGATGTGCTCCAATCTGTCGTGGACAGTCTGGAGTCCTCCAAGGAGAAGACTGATTTCTTGCAGCAAAATGCCAGGCAAGGAACGGGGGCTTCAGATCTTGAATCGAATTCTTCGTCGTCCACCTTGGCGCAACAGTATCGCACCTATCACCAAAGCTTGGTTCCGTCGGACGAGGTGATCGGCAACGACAGCATTCGTCTCCTTCGGCTCAGCAAGGGAAAAGGAACAGATCCCCTGCACGGCACGCTTGAAATCCAAGAGCTCAAGTATTTTCCCGAGTATGAGGCCCTCTCGTACACGTGGGCTGATGCCAATGGGCATGCCAGCCGGACCAGGAAGCTCTATCTAGGAAAGGAGTGGGCCGTGTTTCCAATCACCACGAACTGCGAGGCTGCCCTTCGTCATGTCCGTCTTCCCCACACTGAACGCCACATCTGGGTTGATACTGTTTGCATCAACCAGTTTGACAACCTTGAACGCTCACACCAAGTCCAGCTGATGCCTATGATCTATGCCACTGCTCAGCGTGTGCTTGTTTATCTCGGTGAAGATGAGCCGGAACGAAACATGATTTCGAGGCACCTCCCAATCTTCTCCCAAGTCATGGACTGGAGCCATAAGTGGGATGACCTAGGACCCGTCTTGCAGCGTCCCTATTTCTTCCGGAGTTGGATAATACAGGAGATTGCCTCTGCCAAAACAGCCTTGGTGGCCAACAGCGACTCGTGGCGAGTATGGCCCGTCTATGATCAGAGCACTGACGCCAGTCTGTTTCTTCCTTGGATCAAGGAATTCGAGACACGAAAGTACAAAACTTCAAGACATCTGTTTCGGTTGATCACCGACTGTTGGACTTCACAGGCCTATGACCCACGGGACAAGGTTTTCTCTCTCCTTGGAGTCATTTCTGGCGCAGCAGCCGACGGGTTGGTGGCTGACTATACGCTCACTGTTGAGCAAGTGTATGTGTATCAACCTGGCTGAGAGGATGTATTGTTGTGACTGACATTGGCCAAACATTAGCTACACAGGCCTCGCTGCGTTTGTCCTGAAAAACCATAAGCAAGCGGACCTCTTCAAGTACGCTGCTGGATATGCAAAGTCTCCAGGGCTTCCCTCATGGGTGCCAGACTGGCATGTCCTCTCCCGAAACTGGGATATCATGGCTCAAATTCGTTCCTTTCACTCTCTCAAAACCCGGATCGACCTCATGCACGGTTACCGGATCTCCTCTCACAGAACCGAACAGATTCGTGAGCCTTGGTGTGTGGACGACATGAGTAAAGTCATGTTTGCCAACATCGATATCCACGGCCCAACTGGATCTCTGTGTCTGCCTGGAATGAAGGTCACGGATCTCTCCCCCGACCGGTTTCAAATTATTCCAGGCCTGCTCCCATTCACTCACTTGCCAGACCTTCCGCCAGGACACTGTGACAGTCTTGTCGCCCGCGGCATTACCTGTTTTCGAGGACCGTTATTCGTGATAGGCATGACGGGCTCGTCAAAAGACTCGTCGCGCTTGTCCATCTGGTTCCTACATGGCATCAACACGCCCGTTATTCTTCAACAGCCACACCCTACCAAGAACAACATCTTTTCGTTTGTCAGCCCCTGTTATGTCCGAGTGCAAACTGGCGTTTGCATGTTCCGGGGCCCTGCCGAAGAAGAAAAATACAACCCTGACAGCTATACCATCAGTAAGAAGGGGTACACGATCGGGTCAGACTCCAAGCGCAAAGACAAGCAACAGCGACTCCCTCCATCTAAACTTGAGCTTGGGAAGAATTCGGTTTTGACCATGCCTTGGTACTTGGACTCGCCTGGAATTGCCCAGCCTGCCATTGATCGGTTCGGCGGACTTTATTGGATGAGCTTCGGGTACGGTGAATTGGAGAAGTGTGACGAATCACAGATTGCGACGTTACAAACTTTGGGAGAGCATGCAGAGACAACATGGACGGGGTTCATACAGAGTCAAATACCGATTGTTCTGCTGTTGCCGTCGCTGAGGAGTGTCGATTTGATGGCGCCAGTGGTGCTACTTTTGGAGGATCTGGGGGAGTCGCTTAAACGGGTAAGGGAGTTCTGGGAGGAGATTGAGTCGCTTTTGGAGGCGGCCAAGCTGTTGGGCAATACCGTTGAGGGGGCAATACGTGATAATTATGAGCAAAGGGCAGAAGAGCTGAAGCGGATGAAGGACAGGATGCGGGAGCTGGAGAATAATCTGGAGCAACAGGTTTGGGATGAGGAACCTGGAAAGACGTGGCTGAATCGGAGTGTTGGGGCGCTGTATACCTGTGCAACGGAGGAGGAGATGGCTGTGTCGGTGAGGAGGATGGTGGAGAACTTGGAGGAGCGTCGGGGGATCGCTGTCGATGATGACGATGGCGAGCAGCTGCATCGGCAACAGCATTGGGCGAGGGATGGGCTGCCCTGTCCGGTGTGGTATTCAATCAGACCGGAGTTGGAAAGTTGGTGGTTGGGGATGAGGAAGGGACAGTTGGAGTATGGGAGGCAGTTTTTGAGCGATTTGGTGAGCGGAATCGGGAACAGAAAGAAGTCGGGGCCGCCAACAATATCGTCCTGGGGCTCGGCACCACCGACTACGATACCGAGAGAGCCGGGAGACGAAGGGGGGATAAGTGTGAATGAGGATAATCTTGCCGGGGCAAAGATGATGAAGGATAGGTTTCACTCGGCGGAGGTGGAGGTGAAATTGACGATTAGGGCGGTGAAAATATTGATGGAGAAGAGGAGGGATTATGCCAAGTTGATAAAGGGGGAGTGGAAGAAGATTGTGATTGTTTGAGTCGCTTGGGGTCATTTGATTTTTGGCATGGAACACGACATCAAATCCAATTCTTAACAATGGCACCAACATCATCCGTCATCATCAAAAGGAAAAAAAAATTACAGTGAAAACCAAGGGAGGGGGCAAAAAAATTACAAAAAGCTCACCAGCCAGCTCTCTCGTAGTGCGTAGTTTGAAAAGGGTGGCCTGGCTACAAAAACCCGAGGATTTTACCCCGGATCGAACGGGGGTTGGGTGTATCGGGAGGCTATCGGTTGCAAGCCGCCTGGAGGAGCAGCCCTAGCACCCTAGTAAGGGTGTGAATGTTGGGACCAGAGATCTAGTTCTGCTTTGTGGGACGACATCCGGGTGTCTGGCACACGACAGACGAATTGGTTGTTGCAGCTAGATCAAATAAACAAAAAAAGACTAAAGTGATGTTGAGGGACGACATGCGCTTGAAAGACTAGAGGCCTGAGTATATTCGTACATCTCTTCTCACCGATCTTGGAAACTGATGGGCAATAACAACACCGACCACGACCAACACAACTCAACCATCTCAATAGGCCCTTGTCACCCACATCTAGACAGCAGTTGCTTGCCCTGCCTCGCAACATCAGCTGGATGGTATTGCCATAGGGAGAGGGGCCCGCAACCAACAGGAACGCAGCCCATGACGTTGACAAGAAGCACAGTGTCACAATATCAAGGTGAGGACCCGGCGGAAGGACCAATCAGAGTCCAGAGGAATGTAACCAATCAGAAGACAAGATAGACGGACCTATCAG
>MU866489.1:0-22980 GCA_033296915.1 Triangularia setosa | reverse complement strand
GAACAGGAGGAACAGGAGGAACAGGAGGAACAGGAGGAACAGGAGGAACAGGAGGAACAGGAGGAACAGGAGGAACAGGAGGAATAGGAAGAAGGCGCGGCTGAAACCAAAGTCGAAGACGATCAGTCTTCAAGGCCTTACACAAGGCTTTTCTCTTATCTTGCAACTCTCTGGAAGCTTTTTAAAACTTTATCTTTCCTTATACTTCCCGATATAGGTTTTTCACCCGGCCTACACGGCATGGTTTTCCCATGTAAATAGCAACAGAAGGTCCGGCGCACTCTTTAAAAAAGAAAGGACAGAACGGTGTAGGAATAATAATAATATTTTAGCTACTTTAGTTGAATGTCGATAGGCTGTCGTTAGTATCCACTCAGAAGTCTCAGCCTGTCTAATTTTCCAGACCTTTTGCACACCCAGGGCCAGCTAAATGTACGACAGCATCAGGATCATTCATCGGGTACATTACCCGGACAGCCGACCGCGTTGACAGCCTTGAGATGTGACCTGATGTCAGCAACGGGGATATCGACAGCCTCACAGGGCCCTAGTTAAATGTTAAGGGATGTTAAAGCCAAGGACTGTTCGGATAAACATTGTTCGGACGTCCGTAACAGAAATTTGATAGTGCAGATCAGCTTGTGAAAGTGCCAGATCACATGTGGAGGGACTTGGTTAATCAGAAGCAAAGTTCCAGGGGTAGAAAGGGGCCATATCTTATTAAGCCTCATGGATCCGGAACGAGATGGTGTCAAGGTTGAACATCAAGTAGCGTCCCAGGCAGACTGGAAGATTCTCGCGTCTCCTTGATTCCCCGAGTTCGCTGTGATCTACATGGTAGTTGATCGCACTGACGGGAAAGGGGTAGAAAGGCTTTGCAAAGTTGAAAATGATCCATCGTGGGAGAGCAAATGACTTATGATAAGGAGCTTGGCGGTCATCATTGTGCCAGGAGAAGCTGGAAGCATCGGGGCTCAATCTGGCAAGTAAACTTTACATTGTCAGAATCGGGGGACCTAGAGACTATTGACAGGTGACGAAAGTTAAACTTTGTTGAGTGACAGCGGGGTGACAGGGATCAGCGCCTCAGTTGGAATTGATCCATGAGAGCCGCATCACGGTTCAATTACAGGGAAAACAAAGCACCAATACCAGGTATTCCTAAGATTAATACAAGAAAGAATACTTCGAGGTTCAATTACAGGGAGCATGAGCAAGTTGATGCATTGATCAGGGATCCCATCTCACGCAAGACAGAAGCATCCAAAATCACCAAAACAGTGAGCCTGGTGGACCGTGCATAGTCTTTGACCCATTGAAATGTATCTGTGGTAGATAGGTAGAGAGATATTCTAGTTAAGAATACATATTGTTGAAATACAGCACTTATTTGTGGATTTTACAGTATGTTTTTGTTTGTGTCTCTGAGTCCTCACAGCGGGCACCGTCAATGGCCCGGAGTCCCGGAAACTACGGGTAATATGAAGAACCCGGAACTTTAGAGAACACGGACATCATCGATAGTCCGGAACCACGGGAACTGCGGCAGTAAAGGAATTGGAGGAAGCAAATACGAGGACTGGATGCCTATAACAGGCTCCTCTTGCAGCATATTCGAAGTATTCTGTTTTCTCTCTTGTTAAGTCAAGCTATCAAGTCAAGGTTAATATATTGGTTTTCCACACTCTCTTCCAGAGCATAGTCCTCTGTTATTAAGTGCCTACCATCTTATTCACAGGGCACAGTTCCCTATACCTGTCTTCCTTCAGTGGCATTGCACACCGTCGTACAGCGCAGTCCAAGGAACCCTAGAGTTCTCAGGTTATTGCTTCCACTTACTCGACAGGACCTATTCAACTGGCTTGCCAGAGTTATAATTCTTAACACATATGCTATTGGCCCACCAGGATATCAACATATCTGCTTAGCTACCTGTACGTAGGAACGAATGGAGTATTAAAGACAATAGATACTCAGAAGGTTAAACCGACTGAATTTTAGGAGGAGTTGATCTGTTGATGATTCTGCAGATACGGATAATCCTTCTGGAATACTTCAGGCTGTAAGCAAGCCACATCCAAACCTTCCCAGATAGTATCTTCAAAGTTATGGTTTCCCTGTCCACCAAGGTTAAGCTACTGCTTATTTGGAAGATTGTGGAAGCTGATTCTGAAGAGTCAGAGTAATCGAAAGACTATGCATTGGTAAATTGCATGGGCTCGAGATTTTCACGCGTCCAAACTCTTATCTCAGTAGAGGTATAAAGGAAACCACTCATACCCCCATGGTCTCATTTCTTTTCTCTTTACATCATCTTAACAGTATTTCAAGCAGTACTACCAAGACTTCAGAATCTACACCATGACTCTCTCTTCTGGACTCGCCTCTTCGCGCTGGATTGGATGGGCCAAGACCCGGATGAAGTCTGCTTCGGGATCCGGTCGGGTAATGTCTTCTAGATTGAGCTTCCCAACTTAGTATCAGTAGATCAAGAGAGCAAAGAGTGGACGATCAACGACATGGAGACGGAAAAAGTGGAAAAACAACACAGAGGATATCCCGCAGTGGGGAAAAGATAACAGAGAACACACGAGGAAGTGCAGAACTAAGCGTGATAATCCAACGCTGGATGATGAGGAAGTTGAACAAGTGGTGGCAAAAATGAAAGACATGGAGAGAGGAAATGGCACGAAAATGGGCCGAGTGGAGGCAACTGACGGAAGCTGAAAATATGAAAATGGTGTTGGATCTCCAGTGGCCCTTGGTCGGAATTGGGGCCATGACTGGGGTTCAGGGGCTCGTTGAGAAGAGAACTTGAGGGAACTCACTGACTGTATACAGGGGGTGGTTACGTGGGTTGCCGGCTGAGCCTGAGTTAGTGAGTAATCCTCTCAGTCACTATGAGGCCCCTGGTGTTGCTGGCCAGTATAAGAGAAATATCTGTAGAAGTCGCCTGCTTCTGAACCCTGTTAAATATTCCAGCCGGCCTGTCTGATATTCTAAAAAGGATGCGCGGACATGAATTAAGTACCTGCTTTGTGCCCACAAGGTAGTAAGTAGGTATGTAAAGGAACTCTTCCATAGACTCTGACACCCCCTAATATTCCCTTTCTTCATGAGGGTGATGTCGTGGCAGTTTCCATTATTGTCTAAATCCTCTACTGTAAGGATACCAAGGCCCCCACAGGGTTCACTGCTGCCCAAGCAAGCTCATGTATCATCCCTATACCCACCATTCTCGCATAATCGCCCTCCCTCTCAATCAGCATAACATTAACAAAGCACCATGGATCAAAGGGAAACGCCTCACTCAATGTGGCTGTGAGAGTTATAGACTCCTTTGATCGCGGTAGCAGCGTAAACTCATACTTCTGGTCCTTATTATGATGATGTCCCAGCCTTTCTCTAGAAAAATGCCGCCCGCTGACTGCGATTGGGCGTCGGAGATTATGGAAGCGTTGAGATGCTTCCGGACTTTTAAGTCGTATTCATCGAGCCCGACATGGCCGCCCAGAAGCCGGAATTTCGCGTTGGTTTCCTAACAGGCCAGAGACACAGTGGTGAGATGTTTTGGTTCGAGATCTTCCCTTGGCCAAACTCTGCTGAGAAATGTTGCCGGGGGAGTACCTTTGGGTGAGATGTCCTTGCCTGCGGGCATGGATGAGTCCAGAGAGGTAGGACAAGACATTTTGTATGCAAAACCCTCGTCGTCCACCAAATACTACTCAGCCTGGCATACGGCGGTATAATAGTCTATCCAATAGATCGAGTTTCCCATTCACCCCGCCCAAGACCATGATGGAAATCCGAGATTATTCTTGGCCTCATTGACGGGTACGTCGGTGGGGTGTACTGTTCACGTTTCTTGTCTGTCCCTCTGTTGAAAGAGAAGTGCGTCGTCAAAATGCTCTTCCGGGAGGCCATGGATGAACTCGGTGTTCACTGTGGTCCTAAGAACAGACATAATCCCCTCTAGGGCTGCCAGTGCGTCCCCTTGGTTCGTCATGTTTCTCAGAGTGTAGGCGTCTACTACTTGACCGTAGTACTTGAACGCTTCTTCGCGGTCGAAGAACTTGCTTCTCAAAAGCATACGTGCGTTTCCGTCGGAGCCAGAGTAATAGTCATGGTATAGACTGCTTTCGTTGTAAAGGCTCGTACGGAGGTGTATGTATCCCGAAGGGCTCTTACCCTCGCCTACCACATCCTCACAAGAGACACCGCAGGAAAATTGGAAATGCAGCTGGGTATTGGTGAAGAACAGTTGTCTTTTAGAGAGCAGTTGTTCCTGGAAGTTCCAGGCCTGAGTAGCCCAGTGGCTTGTCCATGTGGTTATTTTCACGTCCGATAGTGTGGTGGAAAGTTCGAGCCCTTCGACAAGAGCTTTTGTCTGGTAGTTTTGACGGTCCATTGAGTATGGGCGATACCCGGGTAAGCCGTCAAAAGATGACATTGAACTGGGTGTACTTTTGTCCCTGGTCGACTCGTATGCAGAAGTTATTGTCACCAAGGCACTCTCATACACGCGGTCCATTTGCTTGATCTGTTCGGCTTTGTCTTCATCGTCATCCTGGATGATAGACAGAGCATCCACCGACAGGAAATCGTAGCCGAGCTCGCAAACACAGCCAATGGCATCTTGAATAGTACCTGGAAGCTTCTGCCAGACGCCGGCAAGACCTTGAACAACTTGAAGTTCTTTGACATTCGCTTTTGTAGTGGGAAAGTGGCGATTTGACTGGCCCCAGCAATAGCTTAGTGCAATGTACTTTGCGTTTATCGGCAGCTGGGATAAGGACAACGATTTAACATTAATAACACGGAGATTATGGGGCGGAGAGCTGGTGTAGACGATGGCCTCCGGCGTAACCCTGGAAACCAGGGTCTCAAAAGGTCGCCGTGGGATTTCTCACATTCCCCAATCCAAGATCTTGCAAGTTGGATCTCTACCCGAATGGGGTCAATGGTCCGGCCATAAAACGTTTGATCAGGGATAGAGGCGGGGGCCAAGAGCTGGATATCTGCTGTGAAGAGCAGATCCATCGCGGGATCGTCTCTATCCACCCCTATCGGGGTATCTTTGAGTGCAACGCCCAAACGAAAGACTGCTTGCCTTTTCTGTAGGGCCGCGTTGGCATATAAAGGTGGTGTGGCTTGGCCTGTATCTCGGTGCTCCGCGACATATAACTGCAGGGATAGACGTGAGGGTCGGTGGTTGCGACATTCACCCATTTGCGAAAGTAGTCTATCGTCCTCCACTTACCAAAATTAGATCGTTTCAGATAAACCTGTAAGACCAAGTTTCAGAGTGCACAGCTTTTGGAACTGTCGTAAAGGTTTGCTAAAGAACACAACTTGAGCGCATCTTAACTTGGTTCGACCTAGCCTGAAAATTGCTGAAACGTGACATTCTGACTGAAAATAACGAGCGATGTCCAACACGTTCGCATCTCGAACAGACCAGTAGGAACAGACTGAAATGACAACGGGGGGGGTCGACCGGCGACTGCTTCAGGCGATGCAATTGGAAAGGTGACGTGAAGATGACCAGGGTGGGCTATTTCTTGTCTGGGTTCCTGTGCTGCCAAGCCATAGATATGCGCAGGAGAATGATCCAGCTTCGACTGAAGAAGACCAGGAAAAGGTTAGTCCGTCATCCAAGGCTCCAGAGCCTGCCTACAAGGAACTCTGAGGACCCTTACCTATCAGGTCCGTTGGAAGTTCATGATAAGCAGCAGGCCCCTTGGGTGCCTTCTCACAGGCATGGAAGGATGCCCAGGATGCTTGCTCACTGGCAACCAACAGAGTCATCGTGAGGGGAGAGACAGGGCGTGAAAATGAGGTGGCCCGAGCTCTGGGACCCCACATAGATACCTAACCCATGACCAATCCCCTCAGGTTTCCTGACCCCCACCCTGGCCTTGCATCTGACGTTCTACAGTTCTTCCTCATGGCCCCTCAGCGGTTGAGGAGCTGTTGAGATTATCTTTCTTGATATCCGGGCAGTCCTCATGCCTCTATCCATACCCAAATCTTGGACCGTCACGGCGACCACATCCTGCCCAAGCACGCCTCGTTGAGAGAAATCTCGTCACGCGCACTCGGGCGAGGGTCAGCAGCCTGCATTCCAGGGTTCAATCTTTCTTTTTGCTATTTTACCGCGTTTCTTTTGCGTACCGAACTCCTGGATTGCGACAAACACCCAACGCAACCCTTTCCCTCCATTTGGGCTCCCTTTGAGCACATCACCAGTGATGAGCTGGCATTCGCTGATTTGTTTCCTTGTCCCTCGTGACAGGAAAGTGTTCCTGAAGCCGCATGTCATTTCCCTGCATGGCTCACCACACAGTATCGCCGACTAGATGGCACACTATAACAACATGAAGTGGCGTCGGTCAGAACCGTCAGGCCTCATGTTGACCGGCGCCTCGGGCGGTTGAGATACAATACAACCCACATTCATGCATCCGCCGAGAAATGAGACTCAGATGACTGCATATATCGACACGTCTTAACCTTGGTTCTAAGCATTTCCCTTGCTCCTATTGGCTGCCTCATCATTCACCGCCCAAAAAAAAAGACGATTTCGTCAAGCCTTGTAAGTCGTAAGGCTGTTGAGCCGCAGCGCTAGACATACGACAAAAATTAAAAGATGACCTGTCCCAATAGTGTAGTCCTCAGAACCAGACAATGCGACAGCTCACATTCTTACGCACCAATTTTAACGCCTCTCCCACTCTCCAGTATGGCAAAAGACTGCTATCTAACGCTCACAGTTCGCAATCTGCCCCCAGGCACCACCAAGCAAGATGTATGCAACCACATCAATGCGAGGTACCAGAATGCAAGGCCAGAGGTGGGGCCCGTCGTCAAGGACCCGAATGGCCATACCTTTTGCACAACTGTCACCGTCCGACAAGATACCGAGGACAAATGCAAAACACTACTGAGGGACCTCAATCTCAGGAAGATATTTCCACAATATCCTACGACTGATATGAGAGAGTCTGAGCTCAATGTTAGCGACGAATTCATTGGTGTCACAACTCTTGCCGAGCATAATGACCCTCAGTTTGAGTATGTCCCCTTCTGAAGCATATCTTAGTTGAGAGCAACTGCTTACTCTTTTTCCGTCCAGCTTATACTTTGTTCATGGTCTTGGGGGGCATGCCTTCAAATCATGGAGTACTACCACCGACATGACCTCCCCTCGCATCTGGCTTCGGGACATTTTCCCGGACGATGTCAAGACTAGGCCTGTTAACCAAACCAATCCTAACGGACCCAAACTAGCCGGACGCTTTTCTACCATAGGCTATCGTGCTAGTTCAGTGGGCTCGAACTCGGCCATTATGACTATTGACAAAGCTGCCCAGAATCTGTTGAACATGCTCAGGACCGATCGTCCCGAGGTGAGCCTTTACTTTTCTCCCCTTTTCTAGCCTTTTGCTCGCCAATTGACCATGGTCTCATGTGTAGGGCTCTAGCAGGCCAGTGTACTTTGCCTGCCACAGTCTCGGAGGCATCGTCACTTGCCAGGTATGTCTTGATCCAAGGCTCTTGTTGTCTATAAGCTAACTCAATGCCAAGGCCATCATCCGTGCATTGCGCCACAACTCAGATGAACACGGCAGGTACCACCGTCACCGAGATACACTATATCAGAACGATGAGTGCCTGGTCAAGGGAATCTTCTTTTTTGGTACCCCCTTTGTGAGTGCTCTAGTGTCAAACGATCGCCTCGTTATCAACGACCTCTAATGGCCATATAGGAGGGCTCAAAGCTCGCAGATAACGCATCTTTGATACTCAAGTTTCTGAACAAGAATTCGCAGCTGCTTGATAGTCTAAAGGCCAAGTCCAACGAGCTGGCAGACATTGTTGCCAAGTTCAACCAGTTGCGCAGTCAACCCCATACCGATATTCCCGTTCTCATTGCATACGAAGGCCTGCCTATCTACGGCAGAACATATGTAAGTGCTGTGCTGAGAAGCTCGAGAACTGGCGGAGAGACCCAGAGTCTTGCCTGCCACCATCACAGGGTCCTCGCGAACATTTCGCTGACCTTTTTGATCTTCTGTAGGTGACAAAACCTGACTCGGCTACAAGCAGCTTTAAGGCTCACACAATGGAGATTAACGGCGACCATAGAACCATGATCAAGTTCTCCCACAGGTCTGATGGGAGCTATCGTGAGGTTGCCGAGGGGATGATCCGCCTGATCCAAGATACCTTGACGGTCTCGAACATGTCTCCGCCCGCAAGCCCAAAGGCTCATCTACAAGACGACTTTCAGCCGAAGCTGCTATCCCGAGCATCAACCTTTGCTTCTATCAGAACAATGCCTCCCCCTTACCCGGGATCTGGCTTACAATTCTCACAACATCGGAAAGTACCGCATGAGGAACCTACCCCCCCTGCGAGCGAAAGGGCCAGTCCGGTAAGCGATACTTGCTTACTAAAGGTATCGGCAAAGAATCACTTCTGGAATAACCAAACTCCCGCCGTCCCGGTCAAGTACGAAAATGTCGTACCGATCGTGGCCCCAGTCAGATACTGCGACCCCTTACCCCCCGTCGTCCCGGTCAAGTACAGTGAGATCATACCGGCCCTCGAGCCAGGAAAACGCGAGTACAAGAGCCCCTTCTCCCAGCTCAGCCAGTTCGATACGGTCTTCCTTCTCGATGACACAGGCTCCATGGGCGAGACCGAAGGCGACAACAACCCCCGCTCCAAATGGGACGACCTCATTGAGAGCATTCAGTGGACAGCTGACATTGTCTGCCGCTACGATAAAGACGGAATCGATGTCCGCTTCTTTATTGACGAAGCCAAAGATGAGTTTAGTATCAAAAAAGCCCAGAGAGTGCTGGACTTGCTTTCCAACGAGGTGGCCCCCGATGAGCTTGGCGGTGGCACATACATTGCTGACCGTCTGTACACCATCTTGACGGAGCATTTAGTCAAGTTTGAGAAGTGGAAGCAAGGCCTCGCCAGGAGAAGGGGCTCCCCCAGAGTCGAAAAGCCGAAGAAGTTGAACCTGGTTGTCATCACGGATGGGGCGGCGGATGATATGGAGGAGGTGGAGGATGTGATCGTCGAGACGGCCAAGAAGTTGGATGAGCTGGGAGCGCCGGTTCATCAGTTGGGAATCCAGTTCTTGCAGATTGGGAAGGATGATGACGCGGCGAGGTGGCTGGCGAAGCTGGATGATGCGTTGAAGGAGAAGCATAATATTCGGGATGTAAGTTTTGTTTCAACTTTTTGCTGGTCTTGCAAAATATGGTCACTAATATCGTCGCGGACAGATTGTGGACACTAGACCTTGGAACCGTCCGACAGAAAATGACAAGTCGTTGAAGGATCGGCTGAAGCAGATTTTGTTGGGGGCTATTTCGAGGGCTGTTGATGATGAGCGTTCTTGATGGCGCATGAACAGTTGTTCACCCTGATTGGGATGTATGATATAGTTGAATGATGGAGGTTGGTAGCTATCTGCACCATGGAGAGAAGGATAGGCATCAAATTGCTACACAATCTGTCTCTTTCAAGGTACATCACAAGTTTCAAGAGCGCAAGCGGCGATGGCACTACATATGTTCTCCATGAGCCCGACACCTTGGCATAGCCAAGTACCACGGTTTCATAATATATGTATGTGCCGAAGGCCTTCCATAAACCCTCAGCTTCTCTTGTTCTAGGATTATTTGTGCATTTTAATGGGCTTAAGGAAGGATCTGCAGTGGCCAAGACTGACCAACAGACTTCCAGCATATGCGTGCCAACAGACCGAGTTCAATAAACAGACACGTCGTAGACAAAAGCATCGATATGGTTATACGAAACACACGCACCATGAGATATTCGACAGGTGTTGAAAGATGGTGTGATCGTTTTGTGGAAAGACGGCCACCCCCTCGACATTGGGCTGTGGTCTCCTATGGCGCAAGCGCGAGTATTCCTGCAAGGTGGATGCTATGTATACATCCTGCTGCAGGCAAGTCTGTGATTGGTAGTGCTCCTTCCCGCCGAGGTCGATAGCTCTAGGCTCCAGCTTCAATGCAAATCGATGACATTAAAAAAGGTAGAAAAAGTATGCAACTGAATAGAAAAGTACAAATCAGTAAGCTGCTCGAGCGATCGCAACTTTGAAAACTTCCTGCGACATCCAACTACTTCCGCGACTTTTGTCTGTAACCTCTCTCATCCCACTCGCATCACAGCCCCGCGTCGAGTCCGGCGACAGAAACATCAAAAACAACATTACGAGCATTAGACCTCCAAAGTGTCCTCCGAGTCCGAGACAACCCAGCCTCAGCTACCGAGTCATAAAAGAACCGAGATACCAAGTCGCTCCACAATTGAACAAACGGACACTTTGCTCGAACAGCTCATCCCAGATCAGAACCTGTCAAAGGGTAACAAAATCGAGTTCACTTGGACATTCAAGCGAGATGAACTGCCCCCCCTCCCCTCGATGCCCTGAAGCATCCAGCTATGTTCTACTGGCTGAACTCAAGTGAAAGCGGTGACTATATTACTATCCCAGAGGCGTGACTGCCAGCGGCTATTATGTAGGTCGAGATGAATATCCAGATAAGGACACAATTTCAGACGGCTAACAGACCGCAGGCTGTGAAATGATCGCCCACGTCGAAGCAACCCAGAACTCCCAAGCTCCTGCTGCCTGTCTCAGCAATCAAACAATACCAGTAACTCTTCGTCGGAGGAAGTTTAGATTTTAGTTTGGGGGAAGATGAGTTGAATAAGGGAGGAAGCTACTGCGGGATCTGGCTGGGGGGTATCTCAAAGATTACATCAGTTGATCTAGGACGACCTTTGACTTTGAGCCATCTTGATGAATAGAATCCTCAACTACCAGCTACTCATAATTGGCTCCGTGACAAATGTGATCATACCAAACTCAAACAACCCTAGTCTTCTTCCCAGGCTCCAGCCACAAAACCTCCTTGTCCAATCCCTCCGCTTTGAATGCTTGCTTCAACTCCTCCCGCTGCTCTTTGAAGTGGTTCCAGCTCTCGAAATGCATGGGCACGAGGACATCAGCTTCCAGCTCCCGGAACAGTTGGACTGCTTGGACGCCATCCATGGTGATCTGGAGGGGACCAGTCGGGAGAGGGGCTGTTGCTTTGCCTAGGTTCAGGAGGGCGACGGATATGTCTGGTTATGATTGTTAATATTTAGATCAAATAGGGGTAAGATGGATGTAAAGGGCAATGTGCAAGAAGTTGAAATTTGGTAATGTGGTAATGTGGTAAAGGGTTAATGGTGCAATGGGATAAACGACACAAGGAAAGAACATACGGTACTTCTCCTTCATCTTCGCCAATTCAGGAACATAAATGGTATCTCCAGAGAAGAAAATCGCATTTGGCTTGCCGTCGGTTGTGCCAAATGATTCAGTCGTCAGAATGAAACCTGTGACTTCGCCTCCGGGGAGGTGCACGCAAGGAGTTCCCGTTACTTCAAAGGTCTGGCCTTGGAGCTTGATCGAAACCTCCTCCCTAATCGGTTGAAATCAGTGTATGTCGTAAAGTCTTGCAAGCCCAGGGGAAAAACAAACCAAGGCTGCAAAGCTTTGACACCGGGCCGAGGGGCAAGATTCTTGGCGCCATCTGGTGTGGTCAAGACGACCCGACCATCCAGAAGGCGGCGACCGGGCTCGTCGAGGTTGTCAATATGGTCTTCATGACTCAGGAGCACTGCATCAATGGGGGGAAGGTTTGCAAGACCGAGGGCCGGGTCAATGGATGCTTTCAAGACGATGATGCCCATGTCAAACTCAAAAGGGGCATGAGAGAAGAACGGATCGGTGATGAGGGTGATGGGGCTGGCGTCATCCCCGAGATGGATAAGGGCTGTCGCAGTGCCAATATGGGTGAGGCTCAAGGGGGCCGAGAGCTTGACTGAGGGCGCCATGGTGAGGGTTGGGATTGTTTAAGTGGAAGCGGGGTCCAGGGGTTTAGCGACAGGTCAAATGTTGAAGGAATGAACTATTCATTTGGGTGCAGTTTGGGGAAATTGTATCACCTTATATATCCAGCCAAGTCCTTTATGATGTGAAGCTACGTTCTCCGTCGGCACCCCTCGCGTCGCTGCATTCATCGCATGGACTTGATGTTGATGCACTCAGGATAAGCTTTACAAGGGTGTTGCATCCCCGCTTTGGAGTCCATGGCACAATGCTTGGCGGTTTATGGCTCCCGATTTAGTTTAGCGTTGGAGAGATGGCAACGACAGATATCAATGCCACAATGGGATGCAAGAGATCTGGTGGGAATCCAGACCAGATTACTGAAGGATACACCCGGGCCCGGTGAACCGGAGTACATAAAGTATGGAGCTCCAATCCACGACCTCTAATGCTGCTTTCCCTTTCTTGGAAACATAACCCGCCAAGACCTGAACCTGAGCAACCTCAACACCACACTCATCTGTAAGCAACCCCTCCCCAAGCCAAGGAGTGGTGGCCCAAAACATCCGAACTGCCGACTCCGAAGTCATGAAGGTCCGACAGAGAACGACATGTCAAATTTGCAGGCGGAAGAAGATCAGTGTACGAAATGCTCTTCTGCGCTCACCTTTGATGTTGCTGACGAAACATGTCTAGTGTGACGGGATGAAGCCTTCATGCAGCCAATGTCTCCTCCGCAACATCACTTGTCCTGGATATCCACCAGATTGGATCTTCGTCTTTCACAGCGCTCCACCTAACAACAAAATCAACTTGAATAATGCCATTCACATGTCCCGGGCTGGTGTTACAAAGCACCCATCTAGGCTTCCAGGCACACCTAACCGGATAAATGTTGAGTTTTTGGGGACGCCTGGATCAAGTCGCTATGATAATCTCCCACTTGATAATCTGATAGCGATCATCATCCGGGGATATGTTCCAGGGATTGATGTTGCGGCGACCCAAAGTGGTGTTAATGCATCGACTCCTCGAATATGCGGTATGTCTTACGTTCCGGCTTCTAATCCAAAGCACCAGCTTTCGGGTCCTAGGAGGAAGGAACTAACTCACAGACATGTGAAGGAGCCTGGGCAGAAGTTCTGCCAGATCTGGTCAAGACTGGGAGCAGCACGGCGTTGACCTCGGCCATCAAGGCCTTTGCTTTTTCCATACTAGTCGGCGAGCCTCGACGCAACATCCCCATGGCGGCAGCGCTTGAAGCATATAGCATAGCCCTGCGATCCGTCAACGACGCGCTCCAGGTACCCGAAACGTCTTCCCTGCCTGAGCTGATGGCTGCGGTAATGTGCTTGCTTTTTGCTGAGCTCGTACTGCCAACAAGCCTTGAAAGCTGGACAGCTCATCTCGAGGGACTTGGGCAGTTGATCCAGACGCGTGAGCCACAGTTCTACGCGTCAGGCATCGCCCACAGGCTATTTGTCGGGGCAAGACCGGCATTGGTATGCGTCCAAGACTTCCTGACTTGTTTGAGGACTAGCTGACCGTTGTCGATGTTGGTAGATCGTGTTACGGATTCAATCGAGGAAGTCGTGCTTCCTTGCATCTGAAGCATGGCGAACTGCACCTTTCCGAGAGATTGCTCCTTCTCCAATGCAAGCACTGATGGGTGAAGCAGCTGTCATACCAGGTATCATCGAAAGACTGAGCCAAGGACCTGGGCAAGATGCCGCTGCTAGGATGTTAGCTGAGCTTGAGGCGCTGCTCGACCGACTTGCGATGTGGGAAAAGAGCTTCCAGGCAACGGCTGAATCCCCTCACTTTTGGTTTGACGGCAATTGCATCTGGTTTGACAGTCTCACGACAGCCAACGGTTTGACACACTGCTGGGCGTTTAAGGTGATTTGCTTGACGAGCATCGGAAAGATCGTTACCTCGGTTCTAAACCGGCGTACCTCCACCCAAATATCGGAGGAGTTCATCACACAAGAGAACAGGCGGTTGTCAGTGCTTATATGCCAGAGCACCAGGTATTTGATGCAGGACAAGATGAAGTTGTTTGGCCCAACATCTATTGTTCTCCCCCTCCAGACGGCATATGATACCTTGAAAGCCGGAGGCGTCGAGACTGAGAAGGATTTCGCTTGGTGCAAGAACGTACTCGAATCAGCTCTTGAACAGAAGCATTTCTTGTCCTTATTTTTCAGACAAGACAGTCCGCAGTAAAGTGTGTAAATAGAAAAGATAAACCCACGTGGAGAGCAATATGGCGATTGAGAATGTTGATGACTTCATCGCGTGGTGTTTCTTCAAAGTCCCATCGGAAATACTTCCTGCTTATTGGCCCAAGTCTCACATCATCCACAGCCTGATTGCAGTGCTCCAGTGCACCAGCCACAGCTCGCCCCGTGCGGCTGGCAGCCAGACCCACTTTGACAAGGCAACAAGAGCTACGAATAAGCTCTCAGAGTGGCACACGCATCGCAACTGGAGCTGGAGAGCTGCCATCGAACCCCAGCCTGACAACCACGAATTCTTTCAACAACGCTTTTCTTCCACCGAGACATTCAAGCTGCAAAGACCACCGCGACTTTAAATACCACCCCACAAAATTCAACCATCAATTTTCATTAAAAACAGTCACGAATCACCGCCGCCATCATGTCGGACCAGGAGCGCGAGCATGCCCTCGCCTCTTTCAAGCAGAAGCTGATCGAGTCGCGGGAGTGGGAAACCAAACTCAAAAACCTCCGGCTGGAGATCAAGGGGTTGCAGAAGGACTTTGACAACACAGAGGACCACATCAAGGCGTTACAAAGTGTCGGGCAGATAATTGGCGAAGTGCTTAAGCAACTTGATGAAGAGAGATGTATGAGCCCCGTCCATCGGCCTATTTCTCTGCGCTTAGGGGTGTTTGATCTCTCGAGGATACGCCGCTAATATTTTCAACCTACTACAGTTATTGTCAAGGCCTCATCAGGTCCCCGATACGTCGTCGGATGCCGCTCCAAGGTCGACAAGGCGAAGCTCAAGCAAGGAACCCGTGTGGCGCTCGATATGACGACCCTCACCATCATGCGCATGCTTCCCCGCGAAGTCGATCCCCTCGTGTATAACATGTCTTTGGAAGATCCAGGCCAGGTCAGCTTTGGCGGAATCGGTGGCCTCAACGAGCAGATTCGCGAACTCAGAGAAGTCATTGAGCTCCCGCTCAAGAACCCAGAGTTATTCCTGCGAGTAGGCATCAAACCGCCCAAAGGTGTTCTTCTCTACGGCCCACCAGGTACCGGCAAGACCCTACTTGCCAGAGCAGTTGCTAGCAGTTTGGAGACAAACTTCCTCAAGGGTGGGTGCAATGTTGCTTAATTCTGACTTGGCAAGTTCACTGACAAGCGATTTCCTCCACAGTCGTCGCATCAGCCATCGTTGACAAGTACATTGGCGAGTCTGCGAGATTGATCCGCGAAATGTTTGGCTACGCAAAGGAGCACGAACCCTGCATCATCTTCATGGACGAAATCGACGCCATCGGCGGCCGTCGCTTCAGCGAAGGAACCAGTGCCGATCGTGAAATTCAGCGAACGCTGATGGAGCTGCTCAATCAGCTCGACGGTTTCGACTACCTGGGCAAAACCAAGATCATCATGGCCACGAACCGACCCGACACACTTGACCCTGCGCTTCTACGTGCCGGGCGTCTAGACCGCAAGATTGAGATTCCCCTCCCCAATGAGGTTGGCCGGTTGGAGATTCTTAAGATTCACGCTGCGGGCGTAGCCAAGGATGGCGAGATTGACTTTGAGAGCGTAGTGAAGATGAGCGATGGGCTGAATGGTGCTGATTTGCGAAACGTGGTTACCGAAGCGTAAGTTCTTTACCAAAAAGAAACACCGGATGACTATGATGCTGACCTTTTCGTTTTCTAGCGGCCTCTTTGCCATCAAGGCGGACAGAGATGCGATTAATCAGGATGACTTCAACAAGGCAGTTCGCAAAGTGGCCGAGTCGAAAAAACTTGAGGGCAAGCTTGAGTACCAGAAGTTGTAGAGAGAGGGTTTGAATAGTTGATGATCAAGGAAGCGGAGTAGATAATGATGAACCAAATTACAGGAAGACGCGGCGGATAGAGTGCATGAATCTATGCCAAGCGTTTTGAGCATACCGCAAATGTATTGCTGCAACAATACGGATAGCGGAGATTATTACGATGACAAGATAGTTCGGAAGTTGATTAATGTTCTCTGACGTGCTGAATTAACACTTTTCATCTGGTTCACTGTTTGGGAGGTCGACAATCTATTAGAAGCCTGTTCAGTACACATTGGATATCTTGCGTTTGTTGCTGTTGGCTTATTCATATAAATGAGGCCTCCTTCTGTCTTACCCATGACTTATCGGAAGCCTGGCTGGAGGTATATCAGATATGGTATCATAGGGCTTTAGCTTGTGAGCAGTCCAAAAAAAAAAAAGGATGACACCATCGGGGCCAACAATACGCGGAGTGTGGCACGCATTGTTGATGGTTGGAAGTCCGATTTGTCAGACAACATGCTATGTAAGGCTGATAAGGCTGAAGATTGGCTCGGTTTCAACAATAGGCACTTGCTCGCATTTTCCTTGTCTTGCAGGAAGTATTTTGTTGATGTGAATTGCATGAGCGCAGGATTCAAGGCAACAAAAGGTCTTGACAGTCTGTGAGGAACCACTGACGGATCAACAGTTGAAAGGAGCAGGGAGGATATGGACAATAGACACGGGGAATCGGTTAGATAAGTGCAGCGAAAGGAATGTTGGCAGTGGCTGGATCAGAGACCTTGCTTTTAGAAATACTACCTGGTACCCATAAAGGCGGTCAAAAAGAAAAACATACCAGGCATTGAAAGCAAGTCGAGCATATCTGTTTTTCTACTTATTGTCGACGGTGTGAGGGTTTTGTATTTTCGTGCCAAACAAGAAGTCTTGTTATATGTCTGGGCGCCTTGGGCTGAGGACATGTTCGGAGCCTCCTCGGAAGGAATTCCGAGCCCCGTATCCGAGCCGAAGCGACAAGAGGAATCCAACTGCTTGTCATCATCGTAACAAAAAAGGCTACCGGCCAGAAACTGTGACGATGATGGCATGAATGAACATGGGGAAAAAGGCATTTGTTTCCCTCGTATTTGACCATATTGTAAGGTAACAACACTTTTGCCTATGGCTTCTCTCCCTCCCTTTCCCCCCTCCACCCCACCTAGCCGTTTGTCATTACAATACCGTTCACAAAGGGCGAGATGATCGTGTCCGGCAGTTGAAAGGTTTAAGCCCCGCGCCAGGGACCCAGCAAGATTAGGTATTGCTAAGAATAGAAATCGTAAGTCCAGGGGGGCACACTCCCTTTGCTCCATCGACTGGGGTGGGAGAGTTCACAGCCTCAAAAAGCGGGTTACGTGATCGTTCAATTCACCTCTTTGCCCCTTTTTTTCTTCTGCGATTTTGCTTGTTTTGATGGATGATTGCTTTCCATTCTTGGTAATCAGGCCAGACCTGGAGGCGATCTCTTGGAGACTTCTTGGTCGGAAGGGTTGCATCAGAACCATCTCTGGTTCTTCTAGGCGGTTCCCGGCCTAGCGTAGCGGGATGCTCTACCAATGGATGGGCAATTGGCGGAGAACCTGGAAACGAGAGACGTCATGCTCACAGGTGCAGCGATAGGGCAGTTGAACGATGGGTCGGTATGACAACGCCAGCGACAATGTACAGGGACGCAGCTAGAGAACTGGGGGACCACAAGAGCCACGAGATATCCGTTTGTTGTTTTTTTTCCCCTTGGAGGTCAGAGGTTATCCACTCGTCCACGGGGAAACAGCTTGGCCCGCCGTGATACGAAGATGCTCCACCGCTGCCATGAGTGGCTACCCCTCCCGAATTGTCGGTGCTGGGCACGAAGAATAGGCGATACGTGTATTTCTGGGCAAAGGGTCGGAACGTCTCTTGTCGGAACTATATTGACACATCGTTGCTCAATTTGAGGGGTCCGAAGCCGTTGATGTCAGGATTTGGGTGGCGGTGAGACGACAAGCTCAAGCTGCAGCATTCTTGGCGCCGAAAAGCGAGCGTTGAACGATGGCAGGTTACCGGGAGACAACAGTCGAGAAGGCCGACTGCCGAGACAGGGCGAAAAGTCCACAGCCTGCTCGCAAAAGAGCGTTGAACAACCACCTTTTTGACAGGAACCAACAGCTAGCAGCGCACATGCTGCCAGACAGGCTAGATGGCGCCATGCAAACTGACAAGAGCTAGACAAGCAGCAAGCTGACTAGAGAGCGGTGCCGTGGTGATCGGATTTGGAGATGAGCGATGAGCTGACAGGAGCATGCAGCCCGCTGGCGGCTCCTCGTCTTTCTCCAATGGGAAGCTTGTTGCTTTCCTACCTACCCAACTCTGAGACCGTCTCGGAGAACAACCGCATTGGAATGCTTCTGTGGGAGTTGAAGCAGCTGTGAGACATCCGGAACTTGGCCTTAGTATTGTAGAAGATTGCGAGCGACGGAAACAAACGCCTGTTTTGTTTTCGAAATCTGTCCGCAGAATAATCCGAAGTAAATCTTATTTCAAGACGGCGAGGAGTAGTTGGGGGAGAGGAGGGGGCGGGGGGACGAGGCCGTGGTGGTGCCACTGAGACGCCTCCTGAGCTGGGAGCTCTTGGATCCCCTGTTGGCAGCGGCGCTGTCAGCGAACAAGAAACATGAAGTGCAACATATAATGCCTCTTTCTGCAGCGTGTCGATCGGGATTTCAGAGCGGGCGAATTGGATAAAGCGAAGACTGTTGAAAGGGCCGGGTAACTGCGCTTCCAGGTGGTATTTCCATTATTCCAAAAGCGAATAGGTGAACACGACGGGCTAAGGTTGAACGAGGTGGGCAGTGACGACGGTGGTCGCTGCTCAAAGGCAGATGCTGCGCCCAACACAACCCCTGTTCCCAGTCGACTCCGGCCGCTAGCTGCCCCACTTCAACACCCTGCAGCATTCCTCGCACCAGTTCGGTCCCAGAATGCCAGCCCATAAAGTCAAGCTCCCCAGAGGCTACAGATACAGGTCACCTTCCTGACTCCATTCCCCTTCGCATCCTCACTCGACTTACTTGTTCTTGCCTTTAGCTTTGGAGGCTTGCGAAAGCACCATCCAGTGATACCCACTCGCTCACCCCGTGCATTCTCATCCTCGCAACTTCCGGTTTTTACTTTCAATCCTCTCGTTTTGCTGGCAGTCGGTGACAATGTGGTACGCAGCCCCTTTCCAAGCCAACCCCGCCTCTACCTGAAAGCTTCTTCTAACTCCGGACTCGCAGTGGCATTTTCGGTTACGTGAATTACTTGGTGGAAAAGGACAGGAAGTTTATCATCGACACACTCATCAACGGTATGTCTCTCTGGTCATAGTTGAGTGGTAGTTGTTTGGGTGGGCGGGAATACGACGCCGCTGCTGGCCCCGCCTCGGCGTTTCACCCAGAAACAGGGACGAGGCACAACAATAATCAGAAAGTGGGCGGTGGCTGACATAGACTTGTTATGCCAATGCAGGACTTTCCCGTCTCGAGTACAGAGGGTACGATTCCGCCGGTTTCGCAGTCGATGGCGACAAGAAGAAGGAGGTCCTTGCCTTTAAGGAAGTAGGCAAGGTTGCCAAGCTGAGACAGCTTGTTGACGAGTCCAAGCCGGATCTCACCAAGGTCTTCGACTCCCACGTCGGTATTGCACACACGCGCTGGGCCACCCACGGTCCCCCTTCCCGCCTCAACTGCCATCCTCACAGGTACGTCGGGTGCAATTCCTCAACGTTGACTTCTGGCCTGACCATATGATTTGTCTTCAGGTCCGACCCCACATGGGAGTTCTCCATCGTCCACAACGGTATCATCACCAACTACAAGGAGCTCAAGACTCTGCTTGAGAGCAAGGGTTTCAGGTTCGAGACCGAGACGGACACAGAATGCATTGCGAAGCTCGCCAAGTATCTCTACGATCAGAACAAGGGCATTGGGTTCACCGATCTCGCCAAGGCCGTTATTAGCGAGCTGGAGGGCGCATACGGTCTGCTCATCAAGAGCGTGCACTATCCTCATGAAGTGATTGCTGCTCGCAAGGGTTCTCCCTTGGTTGTTGGGGTCAAGACACAGAAGCGCATGAAGGTCGACTTTGTCGATGTCGAGTACTCTGATGACAACACTCCCCTTTCCGCCGAAGCGGCCTCCCAGAATGTTGCGCTCAAGAAGTCGTCCGTTGCTGGTGGCCTCCTTTCACCTAACGGCCTGTTGGGAGCCCCCGACAAGTCTCTTCTCCACAGATCACAATCCCGTGCCTTCATGACCGATGATGGCCTCCCAATGCCCACCGAGTTCTTCTTGTCGTCCGATCCATCGGCCATTGTTGAACACACCAAGAAGGTGATGTACCTCGAGGACGATGATATCGCTCACATTCACGAGGGCTCTCTCCACATTCACCGCCTCAAGAAGGCCGATGGAAGCAGCAATGTCCGTACCATCCAGACCCTCGAGCTTGAGCTCCAGGAAATTATGAAGGGCAAGTTCGATCATTTCATGCAAAAGGAAATTTTCGAGCAGCCCGAATCGGTTGTCAACACCATGCGTGGTCGTCTCGACATTGGCAACCAGACAGTAACACTCGGTGGTCTGAGAAGCTACATCACCACTATTCGTCGGTCTCGTCGCATTATTTTCATTGCTTGCGGTACTTCGTACCACAGCTGTATGGCTGTCAGGGGTGTTTTCGAGGAGCTTACCGAGATCCCCATCGCGGTCGAGCTGGCCTCCGACTTCTTGGATCGTCAGGCGCCAGTCTTCAGAGATGACACCTGCGTCTTTGTGTCCCAGTCTGGTGAAACAGCTGATTCGCTGATGGCTCTCCGGTACTGCCTCGATCGCGGTGCCCTGACTGTTGGTATCGTCAACGTTGTCGGTTCCAGCATTTCTCTTCTCACCCACTGCGGTGTGCACGTCAATGCCGGTCCCGAAATCGGTGTTGCGTCCACCAAGGCCTACACGTCGCAATTTATCGCCATGATCATGTTCGCTCTCTCATTGGGCGAGGACAGGGCTTCCAAGCAAAAGAGACGGGAGGAGATTATGGAGGGTCTCTCTAAGATCAGTGACCAGATTAAATCCGTTCTCTCTCAAGACCAAAAGATCAAGGCTCTCTGTGAGAGCACCTTCAGAAACCAGAAGAGTTTGCTTCTCTTGGGCCGTGGCAGCCAGTACAGTACAGCGCTGGAGGGTGCCCTGAAGATTAAGGAAATCAGTTACTTGCACTGCGAGGCCGTCATGAGCGGTGAGCTCAAGCACGGTGTGCTCGCCCTTGTGGACGAGAACTTGCCCATCATCATGATTCTTACTCGCGATGATCTCTTCAAGAAGAGCTTGAACGCCTACCAGCAAGGTTTGTTCTTCTTTGCCGACTCTCTATTGACATTTCCGATGCTAACATTTTATTTGCAGTTACTGCCCGTAGTGGCAAGCCCATTGTCATCTGCAACGAGGGCGATGAAGAGTTCAGCGAGAACCAGGCGGAAAAGATCGAGGTCCCCAAAACCGTTGATGTCCTCCAGGGTATCCTCAACGTCATCCCATTGCAGCTTATTGCCTATTGGCTCGCTGTTCTCGAGGGTCTCAACGTTGACTTCCCCCGTAACCTTGCCAAGTCGGTTACTGTCGAGTAGAGTGCTGGCAGTAGCCAGCGCCCGGTGCTAGCGTGGAGAGTGTGTACTACTATTATGGATAATACTGTCTGTTGATCCCCAGCCCGTACGGTGTTGGCTGGGAAAAAAGAGGGAAGAAACGGATAGGAACCCAAAAAAGGATACCAGGTGTGGGTGCTACACCGATCTTCCTCAAGACTTGTTGTCTGAAATATTTTGGCGTGGTAAAGAAAGCGTATTTTGTGTTATTTTTCTCCATGTCGATTTCTTGTTAGGGATTACAAGATAGGAGCATACATATCTATGGAAGCGAGTTGATATGAATAGACATGAATATCAACTTCAAGAACAATGCCAAGTGTGTTGAGCTGTTAATGTGATACATGATCAATCATCAACTTCGGCAATGAAACCACACTGCCCTGGATGCTTTTGCTCAGATTTAGTCATTCATTTGCACACGCTTGATCATAATACAAGGTGATGATTTCCTCGTCCATATTCTAAGAACCCTACTCCCGTCATGTCTACCCACCCAACGATCCACAAACCTAAACAGTTTGAGTTCCATACCCCTTGATCCGCTCAGCAAACGCCCAACTCTGCTTTTCGAGCTGCTCGTCCTCCTTGAGCTCGATCCCGTCCTTGCTTACCACCGCAATGGAATACCGATCCAGCGACCGGGCATCGCGGTAGAAAAGCACCTTCATGCATTCCTTCACCACCTCCACCGCCTGCTCCCTCGTGAGCTTGGCGGCGTCCTCCTCTGTGGCGGCGTACTTGCGCATGATGGGCTGGGCTAGCGCTGAGCCGAAGCCCGTTGCCAGGGAGGGAGACGTAAAAGACGTACCCCTCAAGTCGACAGAGGCGAGGAAGGGCTTGGAGGCCGAATCGAACCCGGCGACGAGGATCTGGTTCCAGAGGGGGTCGAACGAGTTGCGGCGCTGGTACATCAGCTTTTGTAGGTACTTGAAGAGGTTGCCTGCGTTGAGGTGGCCAGGTTTGGAAGAAAATCCTGAGGAGTCATCGTCGTCTTCGTCAAGGGTTGGCTCGGCCTCGTAGGACTCGTCGGTGGCTAACTCTTTGAGATGGCGGTCGAGGAACTGCATGTCGGAGACGTCGCCGCCGAAGCCGATGACGGTTGTGTCGAGGAAGGTGCGGAGGCGCTTGACGTCGGTGAAGCGGGCTAGGGAGCCGTAGGAGGCTGTCACAGATGGGGGCAATTAGCTGAAGTGGTTGGGTGAAGGGGGGGGGGGGGGGGGGGGGGGGGGGGCCCCGGCGGCCGGCGGCGCCCCCCCGCCCGCCGCCGCCCGGTGGTGGGTTTGAATAGAATGAGATGTGAGTGGGTAGGCGG
>MU866488.1:0-23037 GCA_033296915.1 Triangularia setosa | reverse complement strand
GCTCCTACTGGTTACCTCCTAGTTCTTAATGATTGGCTTCGGGACATCCCTGCGCCCCACATACCGTGCGGCCTGCCGTTGGTTAACTTGTGACAGCTGCCCACCAATGGTCTGGATGTGTCTCGAGGTTGAAAACATTGACGCAGGGAGTGGGGTCTAAACCAGATGATGGCGAGTCCCAAGCTCAATCCTCTTGAAGAATAAAGTGATTTGGCCAAATGCGAAAAGCTCCGATTACAGATTGCAAAGGTTTAGATGAGAGGCTTGGAAGAGAAGCCGGCAGGTGAAGCTTCCTTTGATATCGTTAAGTGAGCCCAATGAAGCCTTTGTATTGGCTTAACTTGAGAACTTTACAACTCCTGAAGTCTTTTCTTTCTGACTCCTCAAAGCACTGGTGATATGTGGGCGGTGGAACGTGAAGATAGTTCCTAAGGGTAGCGACTAGAGTGATACCCCGAAGCCAAGTCCTCCAAGATTGATGTGAGTTAGGCCAAGACGAAGACAGGCTCGGCTCGGCTCAGCTCACTGACCACCTTGAGACCGCTTGTCGATAGTACAGCCACATAATTCAAGCGTCCAGCACCCCCTGAGAGAATGCTTCTTGGCGCCAAAAGAGCCAACAGGCAGGTTCAGATAAGATGACCTCCTGTCATACATACATTAACCGTATTGTGCCAGTGCGATGGGCTGCTTGCAATCGCGGACAAGGTCTTCGCGCTCCCTCCGCACAGTCATCTAGCTACCTGCTGCGCTCAGCAGATCGCGAAGCATGCCGCGCAACTCGGGCGTTCCCCTTGCAGGCCCTAATTCTCGTCAAATTTGAAAAACACTACTGCAGGAACGCTCTGGGGGTCACAGAGGGCTGTCCATAGACGAGCTGCTTCCAAGCGGGCAGGCAACGCCACGACTGAGGCTAAGTCCAGCAAATCATCGGCCAAGAGGGCCCTTCAACCTTCTGTCGACCTTTTGGGAGATGCAGGTCGGCTGCAGACCATAGCGCTTGCTTGGCCCTGTGTGCTAACTCTCAGCTTGATGTGGGTGCCAAAATGAATACCTCCTGGCCCCTTAAATTCGGAGCTTGCTACCCCTTTTGAACCTCCTTGAGTTCTTTTTTTACTTTCACATCTTCTCTGCCTCAAGGTGTAGCTGCCTACTTGCACAGCACGACATGACACCCCGATTCGCATTCCCCTTGTGCTTCTGTCTCTCTTTCTCCATTGCTGTGGCGGATGGAATACTCTCATTAGGCGCCGACAGCAACTTCAACAAACTGCGAGCGTGCGCCCTCGACTGCTACAATGGAGGAGTCCGAGACGGTTACATGGTGATGAATAAGCTAAGCTGCCAGAAGCCAGGAGTGGGATATGTTCCCCCGGACAACGACTGCTTCTGCCGCCCGGATCTACAGGAGATTGCAGTTAGATACGTGTCGACTTGCGTGTACACTTCGTGCGGTCAAAACCAGGTGGACGTGGCGAGTGCGACTCAGGTTTACAAGGATTATTGCACCAGCGCTGGTTATACTGCGGCGACGCCGAAGTCCACACCAGTGCAAACCACCGCCGGTAGTGGTAAGTTATCCTCAGCTCGCAGCCGCGGTTACTTTTGCTGACATGTTCGAGAAATTGTGGGAACGACACCAAGCTCATCCGGATCGAGACTTATAGTCAATACTGACGCACCAAATTCGAATGACCTTGCTGGCGACAATAACGACATAGCCAACACTAGCGCGCCGGCTACGAGTGAACCTGCTGGCGACAATAAAGGAACATCGGGACTGGGCACCGGGGCAATAGTTGGTATTTGTGCTGGTGTGGTCAGCGCGATTGCTGCGGTGATAGGGTGCGTCATAAAGTATAAGCAGTACAAGAAGCAGAAGCATCAGGTACAAGAAGGTTATTTGAACGAGTAGCGGCGAGATTGGTTGTTGAATTGTCCCTTGGTCTATTAGATTACATACCACGCAATTCAAAAATATTCAGTTGTGATGGCACTAACCAGAGAGACTTGTCGACCTTTGCCCTTAATGAAGCTATCGTGAAGATGCCAACAGTGCAATGAGGCTTCGAACAGCAAAGGTGGAAGAAGACATCCATCCGATCCCTCTACCATCCAATATCTTTAAGATCATGTTACCAAGATATAGACTGCTAAAGTTATAGCCGACCCCTGAGGTGATTTGGGGCGAAAATAGTTGAAGACAGCTCCTGTCAGAAAGCAACCGGGGCGGAGTAACATACCTAATCTAACATCCTAAGCATATAATTAGGTGCTTATTCCAGCGAATTCACAGAGTTAGGTAATCTACCATCATAACTAACAGCCTACCTGCATGTTAGCTATCAGATATTGTTAACACCCATGTGTGGCTATGCCCTCCAAAAATGCAGCAAACCTGCCAGTCGCGATGAGGTGATTCCCGGCAGAATGAGGGGCTTTCGCAAGAGGTGGAAACTGTGTCCTACGAACTTTTCTCCTCTTCCTAATTTCCATAGGCAAGCGATGTACCGCAGAGACCACAATAACAACAACAGCACGAACACACCAACTTCCTCGCCTCCCTACTATTTACAGCGGAGACGATGGACCTTGAAGACCCTTGGGAATATTTATGTTGATGCGCGTTCAAAATGGAGACAACAATTACTGATCATATAAGTATCAGTTCTCCTGTGGTAATGGGCCAGTACAAGGAGATGAGCCTCATTGCCTGGTCGAGTCTTGCGGGCGCTGGAGGTAAACCATGGGAGAAAGTTTTTGGCACTGCGTAGGTTCACGAGCACATTTATGGCGCGAGAGGTACTGACGCTAACGCAGCATGTCTACAATGAAGGATCACAACCACTATGCGACACCCAATGCATCAGTTCACATTACAAACACCGTCTCTGCAACCTCTGCATCACTGAGAGTATTCCCAAATTGCAGACGGCAGGAAGAGCCACTCGCTCAGACGTTCAGAGTTACAAAGGCTAAGAAGCCAGGAGAAGCGCCTCGCCGGCTAACGGCTAAGGAAGATGGCAACTTTGTGTGCGAAGTCGAAGGGTGCAACAAGGTGTTTAACCGCAGCTACAACTTCAAGGCCCATATGGAAGCGCGAATATCCGTTTGCTTGCGAAGTAATAGACTGTAATAATAAGTTTGTTCCTAAAACGAATCTTCAACTCCATCACTAAGGTGTCTATATGAGAGAGCGCAATCACAAGTGCAACTACCGCTCTCATATACTTGCCGCAAGGATACTATGAGAAGGTAAATTTTACATTTCAACGTTCTGTGCACCGAGGCAAAAAAGGAAAAACTCATCCGAGACTTGCAGGCATATTGAATATAGATGCTCGAAGCGATTCGATGTTGGTACACTAGACCTCCGGGCTGAGATGGTGTGTCTGGCAGCAACAATTTGAGCTCTGAGGCAGAGTTGTTACCTAGTGTAGTCAACGTTACGCAACTGGCTGCTGATTTTACTGAGGTGCAGTGATAGAAGTTCATTCAGAAGTGGGAGGAGGTTAAGGATGACTTGAAAGACATTCCGTCGAGCACGAACAGTCACCAAATAGCAGGCGACAAGGGCTCAACATCGCAATTTTCCTCAGCAACTCCATTTCTCTCAGGTGCCACAAAGACGCCGGTGAAACTTACGGGCGTGAGCACCGATCAAGGAGATCGAGGCAAAACACCACCAAACTATACTAAGTCCAATGCTGCCAAAGTAATCTTCGAAGAAACATTGAACGAGAAACTCCAACTACTTGCTGTCCATAAACCACCAAACCCTGTACAGGAGTTACAGAAACCTCGAGGCCATGCTATTGATGACACTACTGATCACGGCAGTAGCATGGAGCAGGGAAAGCTCAATAGTAGTGATGATTCGGACTCTATCTACTCTGTCTTTGAGGAAGGCTCTGCCCTGCAAGAGGAATACCGTCAAGAGAAGCGCAGGCGCAGTGATACAGGATATCATGTATCTAGTTAGATTAGATAAGGAAGTGGACCCACTTGCTGGCGTGCCAGCCTTTCACAGGTCAGTCTTGCAAGCAGTATATTAAAACTGCTTGCAAGCCACTTCCACTTAACAGAACATCGCACTTTTACCCATTTTTTAGCCACCTACCGGTGAAACCCTATCACGCAGGTTGGAAATGGGCCAGATAGGCATGTGCACTAAGTCTGAAAGCGACGGGAGTGACATAAAGATAGGGGACTTGGAGAGCGTATATTCCGGCGTACCTGAGTCATGGCTCACAGACCTTCCACATTGCGAGTATGGCTCATTGGAAGGTGACAGGCCACTGTGGAATCAAGCAGGATTGAAGTTATCGGCTATTCATGTTTCCACTTCAGCTAAGGCAGAACCGAGCCCGCCCAACCTTAGCTACTCGACGCTCGGCCTAGAGAAACAAGACTCTTTCGTGATGGAATCCGACGAAGACTTTGACTCCGATTCAAATGACTCGGAAAGCATCTTGTCTGAAGCTCCTTCATTGGCATCGCCGCAGAGCTCCGTGCCAACCGATCTCAATCTCAGCGCAATCAGCGAACTTCGAGCAATGTTACTCACCAACGAGGCTCTCAAGCCGCTGTACAATGTAGCTACCTCGAAAGCAGGGCCGGGGAGATTCCAGAGAAATCTACGACGGTTTCTTCTACGATATGGGCGTGCGTTAAGCAAGGAAGCGATGACACCCTTGCTAGCCGAGGCCGCACGCTTTGTCCGCTTTGCCGCGCTGAGACTGTCTTTCCAAATCAAGGAGCATGTTTTGGACAACTATGGGACCCAGGATCGACGCGCGAAGATACACAGGAACAGTCGTGTTAAGGTTCTGGCATATCTGAGATGCATGAAGATAACAACTACCATGATTTTGTTGTGGCAAGTGGAAGAGAGAATGAATCGGGATATAGTCCTGAAGAGGCTGCCCGCCAAACGTTGAACAGTGTCAAGACCCTCATGCTAGCCTCAGTTGCTTTCACTGACCTCTGTTTTTCGATGAGAATATGGCTGAATTTGAAAAGCGCTGGCCCAGAGGATCTGCATGCTTCGACCGAAGACGGTGCCGAGAGCAAACTAGAGCCTGCTGTCCCACTGGACTCTTTGGCCGGAGTTGGGGATGACCGAAGCGATAAGACCGTGGTGATGAACGAAACGAAACCCGAGAAATTCACGGAGAGACCATTGGCTCATTGCAAGAATGAAAATCATCAGAAGCCAAGCCTCAACCCAAGTTGGCTATGGAACACAAGACAGGCTTGGAGGCGATGCCTCAACAACATATCTGATGCTTGTCAAAGACAGGCGCCGGGGAGTCAGGTGCGGATCTCATGGACATGGGTAAGCTGATAGCGCTAAAGTATTACTGTGGTGATTCGTTTGATTCCGTGCTAACATGAGTAACGTAGAAATGTGGTAACCGCCTCCGCGTAAAAGTCCCAAAATTCCGCCTCGAGACTGCTACGGCCTTTGCAATACAAGCTGCCAGTCCAAATGCCGACACCGTCACCACCCAAAGGCCAAGTGCCACGAGTTTGTCAGCATCTAGTAGCAGCCAGGCTTCTACAACGACAGACGAGACAGCGGCCTACTCTTTAGCGTCAGGATCATATTCACCAGACACAACACCCTCCGACGATGAACAGAATCCGTCAGAGCCACCATTTATCCCAGCTGGCGGCAAGAAGTTCCTTCTTGTTTGTGTCAACACAACCAGTTTCCACAGCGCTTGTCAAGGAAACTGATGAATGTAGACGTGACAAATATGCAGTGTGGCGCAGAGTTCTTCCAAAGAATGCGGAACGCCTATTACGCGTCACGAAAGACATCATCTTGGAATCCGCTTCTTATCCCAAAAACGATGCAGTACATCAAGTTTCAAGTCCTCTTCCTCCAGAAGTCCGGTGAAGTAGTCGGTAGTTACCAGTCCAACCCGATCCCATCACAGAAAGAAGTCTTCAGGCAGGAATACACTTTCCATCCTTGCCCTCCTCAAATTGGAGACTTGCCTATGCCCCCGGAAATTTTCATGCATGCGTTTCTCGACCCCGGAGACCACCTAGGTCCGATGGTTGTCGAGATATTACCGAAGAAGCTTTGGGCCGGACTGCGGTGGGACGGGCAGGCGAAAAGAGAGTTGAGAGGAACAAGCTATGTGGTAACTTCAGTACATTGAGTTGTTTGAACGTCATATGCCGGACCCACCCTAGGTCCCCCTTTCAAGGCAAGAACGTTTGTTGAAGACGGAGCCGACATGGAGAACCTTCTCCAGAAATAACACGTAGGATGCCGGATTTTGTCTAATGCAACTAGCCGCAAATGCCCATCATGGGGCCGATATTGTTCTTGCGTAATGGGGGCATTGTTGAGCATGCGCAGGAGGCACAAGACCTTTGCCTCTCATCTTTGACCACATAAAGGGAGGCAGAATAAGCGAGGCTCTAACCAAGTAAGAGACAACGATTGAGTCTGGCGACTTTCCATGTCCAATACTTGATGAGAAGGTCAAGGGTACCCAACAAGAGAACAGGAGGTCAAACACCATGTCAACTATCTAGGTGCCGAATTCCCTGTCATCGGTTATTTACCTTGCTCCTCAGCAAACGGCGCAGGCCCCACTCATATTCCGTTTGCTCAGGACCGCAGTCACACGCACAACTGGTTTTTCTCTGACACTATTACATCTCACACAAATCAAAATTCTGCTAGGTCACGGTGCCCCTATCCGACTATTCTGCTAGCCTGTCAGCACCGCAGACCTGTCATACCAGGGTAGCCTTGCTTGGTTTTACAGTCTCGCACGCCCAACAACTGCTCACTTCTGGTATTGGTTTTCTACTGCATGTCGCCAAAATGCCCAGAGGCCTGTTGTCGCATGACCATTCGTTGCAGAAAGCGGTCATAAACAGGAATGAGCAGATCAGGGCCCTCAAGGAAGAAAACACAAAAATCTGTTCTTCAATTTATTATGCAACTCAAAAGCTCAACATCCTCAAGCGTTCTAGATCCCTCAATATCACGATCTCGCTTATCATAACAGTTGTATCGATGGAACCATCAGAGGCGATCCAACCCTTAGTCTTTGCCGTGTCGGGTGAGTCAAGAGCTCTCCCAACCACGCCGCTGCTGTCTTCCACCGTGGTTCCGCACAATGACGACAACATCCCCGGCACGGATCGTTCAGAGCCCCACGATGTGTCTTTCTCTGACAGTCTGATCAAGCAGGGGGACCAAAGTAACAATTGCGTCCTCGTTTCCCCCTTCTTTCCCGCTGATAAAGGTCAAGGCTCAGCTTCGTCCACGCAAACCACCACTGTTGTCGACCCTGCTCCTTAGCCCAGTCTCAAAGTTGCTACCTGTGCACAAGACACGCCGCACGAGAATAAGCACCACGACAGCATCAACTTCTCAACCAATTTCGTACACGTTGAAGCTTTGAGAGGGTACCGTCGCCAAGAGAGTGTCGTTGTGACCCTATCGTGAGCTTTGTGAGGCTGAAGGTCCGCTCACATTCCGTTGCGCAGGGAGGTATTGAGAGTATTTAGAACGCCATTCTCGTGAGGCGTGGGTATTCGTCTTTCCGGGCTAACCATCATTGTATTGAATTTGCTACGGTCTTGTATTTAGCTACAAAGAGGCACAAGGAGAGATAGCATGGTGGCTCCCCGAGGCTACGGACATACTGTTACTGGCCCACTTGAGGGAACCACCAGAATGGTGGTAACCTTAACCCAGGCACAGGTCATTCTGTGACAAGATTGTCAACGAGGTGTACAGGCTCCCGTAAATACTCCCCATCCACAATACCGCCGGCAACTGGGATATCGTAGAAGCTATCTCCAAAACCATGGGCTTGCTCCAGGGTGCGTGGGCGTGTCGCGGGCTCAACTGCTGGGTCGTGTATATCACAGTAAGCCACAAACCGCCGCTGGATCTCTAATATTTTGTTGTAGTTGCCCTCGTAAAATAGCCTCACCTACTTCATCCTGCGGCCCAAGTGCAGAATAGGAGCTCTTGGAAGCGGCCTTGGATCTTTGCGGGGCGGCGCAGTAAGTTCGGGTCGGAAAAGTGGGTAAAAAGCCTTTTTTGGTATGCCCGGACTTTTGATCTTGGGACAAAAAGCTCGCTGAATGGCAAGAATCTGGGCTAATTTACAATATAAACCTTAACCCTACAGCAGTAGGTCCGAGTGTCAAGTCCGTCAAGTCTCAAGAAACCAGACTTGACTTGACTTGTCTTGACTTGTTAAAAGCGCTGAGAAGGATGAAAGGATTAGTGGCTCGGAAGCAGAGGTCGCCACCCTGGAGAAAGAGGTTGAGTGGCGGGTTCACTACTGTGACAAGGGCTGGAGTTCAGGGCTTGGAACAACATAGGTTCAATTCGTTTTAATAATCTTCAGTGGCCTCAAGATCCTTGATGAGGGATCTTTTCGTCCCACTGCTCTGCTCTTCTGCTCATGTATTTATCTCTCTCAAAGTGGTCCGTGTTTGTGATAACCTTAGGCATCTTCCAAGTCCGGCGCTTCCCTCTGATTATACACGAGTCAATAATGCCTCTGCTGCTGCCGCCGGTAACCCGTCGCTCGTTTCACTTTCCAACAACTGGCTCAGAGTTTTCAGTTTACTGTGTTGTTGGTTGTGCTCCAGGCCAGGGTGGTTGACGTGTGACAACTACATCGAGTCAATGGAACGCCGTTTATTGGAACTCCGGGCCCGCGTTTTATTGGAGCATCGTGACTCGATTGGCGCTCCGGTGTCTGGAGTTTGTCAAATGGTTGCTGTTGAGCCAGGCGAGAACGGTGGTGAACTTGAGGATCGGGGGTATTCGCAGCTAGAGGAGGGAGAAAGCACGAGCTGCGAAGGGACGGAGCACAATTTCGACAGATCGTTTCGTGGCCTTTAGCTAACAGTGTACGAGAAGCAGAGCACCAAAAGCAGCGCGTAAGAGTACCTAGTGTGTGTGGCTGAAGGCAAGGAATGGTAACTCAACTCAAACGCATTTTCGTGATCGTTTTGACATGGGTAACGTGAAGTGCCGACTGATGAACACACACACGCACTTGTTCATTACAAACAACTGGAAGTTGGATCTTTGGGATGCCGGCTAAGCCAAGGAATGTAACAGGACAGTATTGTATAGGAATTGTAGTCGAATGAGCGGTGATAGCCAATACACGTGCATCATGAATACTCCACAAGTTCTTTTCCACCGGTCTTCAAACTAGTTCCCGAATTTCACTTTCATCTTGCTGAAAATCCTCTCCCCCCTATCCCAACTCAAAACCCTCACTCTCCAAAACCTCCCCAATCATCAACCTCCGCCTCGGATCCATCCTCGTCATCTCCAGAACCAACCTCACCATCTCATCCCCCATCTCTTGTCCCCAACAACTAAGCCTCTGGTCAGGGTGTTTTTCTAAAACCCTTTTCCCACGCTCAAACGCAGTCCTCAACCTCTCCTCCCAAGTTTCATCCCCAGCCATATGCTTAACCAACCATTCAAAATCCTTTTTTGTCGGTTCAAAGAAACACATATGTCTCACGAACATCTCCAGCTCATCGGGGATATTCTCTCGAATGAGTTGCTGTCTTTTCTCTGGGGAGATGAGGAGGTATTCTGAAGTACCGAGGATGTACAGGCACTGTGGGATTGTGGTTAGGCCCAGGCTCTCAGCATGGAAGTTTAAGGGAAAAATTGGCGCCTTACGACTAGAGCAAAGGAATAGACATCAGAAGCCTTTGTCAATCCCAATCCAGTTTGAGCTTCTGGACTACGCCACTGGACGTTGCCGACGGGATGTTTGAGTTGGATGGTTTTGTATCCGCTGGAATTTGGCATATGGGGGATTTTAAGGCCGAGGTCGAAGTCGGAGAGAACGGCAGAAGTGACTACTTGACTCCTGTCATTTGTCTCTGAGTTGGATGATAGAGACTCCCAGTTTATGAGGATATTGTCTGATTTGACGTCGAGATGTAGCCATCCTTTGTCGTGGAGTTCTTTGATACCTTGCGTTACGTACCGCAGTATCTTTAGTCGTTCAACAATGGGAAACTTGGGAAACTCCGAGATGAGACCCAGGAGGGTTGTTTTGTAGTAAGGGTAGAGTAACGCGTGTGACTCTTTATTCTGATCGACGAAATGCCGGAGTCGGGAGGAGCCATTGGGAAAATCGGCTGCGAGGTCGAGAGCTTTGCTGATAATATTCTGGGGATGAGTTATTTCAAGACAAAAGGCTAGTTATGAGATTGAGCTTTGTAGATGCGAGCATTGCAATCCAAGTTGTTGTGGAATCTGCTGTAAAGGAGATCGGTGGGGGTGTAAATGCGGTCGGATTGACTTGTTATTGGACCAGGTAACGTTGGTGGTGCTGTGGATGATAGTCTGATATTGGCGACTTGATGAGAATATCCGATCCTGGCGAAGGGCGCACGCCGTATGCTACGGGGAATCAGCACGGCATGAATCACACTGATATCTCGTAGTACACACTTTGACGCATTACTGTTAGGAGATCAATATGTTGCGAAAATCCTGTCTCTATGGCTTGGTGTTGGGTGCAGTTGGCAGCTAGTGTTCCTTTTGGCTGGTGTTTGAGCTGGTCGGCGGAGATGTTGCATAGAAGTTATGCGTTTGTGTACTTTATACAGCAGCTTGCACAAAAGCCGTCAACTATCTCGGATACATGCGAGTCTGGCAAATGAAGGTGTGCTACGACGTGTTTTGTGCCATGTTCCACGCTGACATCTGAGATTCTTCTGATTGATCATCGCTGTATCACTTAGATATCATCCAATAACATTGTGACCGGTGGGCATCCGGCGCCCATGCCGGTAGACGTTGCAAGTGCCGGCGAAGAGTGGGGCGTCAGCCGTAGCTGTCCGATCCCACCCGGAGCACACTCTTTCCAAAGTTCCATTCTGTCCACTGTTTCCGTCGCATAGCAATGTCACTTCCAGAAAGTTTGCCTACAAATACTGTTGGGAATGCTGGCTGTCAGGATGGATGCGACAGGGAGCAATGCAGCGGCTGTAACTTGTCACGGAGGGCAACATTTAATGGCTGTAAGAGGCGCGGACTGAGCAACTGAATCTCGTGTGAGTTTTGGGTAAATATTCATAATAAGCTAGGCAGTCTGCAAGGCAAACTGCTCACACCGTCCCAGAGGAGCGTTCCCTCCATCAACCTCAGCAAGAATGTTAGCGGAGATGGCCCTCCGCAAACACGGCACGCAAACCTCGCCCGAGAGATTCAGCCACAAGCGAGTGACAAAGAGTCGTTCAACACTAAAACAAAAGCTTTTTTGTCGCAGAGACGTGGCGAGCGGCCACGCGCGTCTGTTCTTTGAGGCGATAGTGCGATTCATGACAGCAAGTAAAACGGTGCGCCCTCACCGCGGACAGAAGACACATCAAATCCACATTTCAGCGAGGCAGGGGCACTCGGATCGCAAAAAGGTGGATGCGAGCCAATGTTTTCGCAGGGATACACTGGCCATCGGGATCTTCCGATGGGGCCAAGTCGATGACGATCCACCTGCAGAGCGGGGAGGCATGCTTGTTTCAACGTCTTCGATTGGCTGCCCCACAGTTAGCGCTCGAGCCCAATCGTTGGATCGTTGGATCATGGTTTGCTGCGAGGCCTCCCCTTCTTTCTGCCACTGCCGCTGTGCTGCATTTTCTGATTCGGGCACCGTTTTGTTTCGGGGCCACAAGATCGGGTCTTCATCTTCTACCCAAGGTAAGCTTCCCATGTATGGAATTGGCCAATTGCTGCGCCGTGTCGGTCGTGCCTCCCAAGGAATGATAACGGTCGGGCGTCAACTGCCAAATATACCGCTCAGATGACCAAAGGGAGCAGCGGGTTACACAGCTGATTCTTACCGCCCTTTGCATCAGTTTCGAATAAACTCGGGTGCCAATTCGACCACGTCGGTCTAGACCAGCTGTCTTGCATCGTGCCAAGTTCCCGGGCACGTTGCTTGGGACGGCTCATGGACACTGTGCAGCTTCGGATCTCGCACGTCATTGGTACCGCCACACCGCTGCAGCAACTGGACGGCAGAGCTCACCTTTCCTTGTCTCAGGCACTGTGGGGCAGGGCATGGGCCCATTTGCTTGTCTGTTCCTGCCAAGGAAATTGGGGCAGGGCAGTTCATCGCAAGGACCCAACAACTCATCTCTTTCTTCAACAGGCCGTCGGCAGGTCACTGTGCTGCGGCATTGTGCCTTGTTTTTTGTTGTTCGCTCAAACAAATCTGCCCACCCGGCAAAACCCACATGCCATCATCGAGCGAGCCTGAGCATCGTGACGGAACGTGGCTGCCTCTCTTCTTCCTTCCCCGATTCTTTTTTATTCCTGCAGCCTGCATTTCCCCCCAGGACAAACAGCATTGCGTCATTGCTGCAACACGCAACATATCATTCGACCTACAGTACAACATCGCGGGGCCACCATCACCACCTTCTTCTTTAATTGACGTGTTTGCCCAATTGACAAGTAACCGCGCCGTGTAATTTACATCGACAGCTCAGTCATGATGGCGGATCCAGATCCACCTCAAAAAGAGGTATGTCTAGAATGACTTTTGCGTCCTGGTCAAACATAAAACTGACCGACCTGTCCTTGCAGCCCGCCAGGTTGGGTCCCATCGCCCAGGAACGCGATGCGCCTAGCACCGCAACAACAACAACAGCAGTCGGCAATGGCGACCACAAAGCTGGCTCGAAGTTCCACCTCGATGTGGAAGACGCCCTGACGCCCGATCCGGGTACTGAGGACATGTTCATCGTCGAGAACAACAAATTCGCATATTCCCCCGGACAGCTCGCCAAGTTCTTCAACCCAAAGAGTCTCAACGCATTCTTCGCCGTTGGTGGTCTGGCCGGTTTGGAGAAGGGTCTGCAAACGAATCGCGAGAGTGGTCTGAGTGTCGACGAAACCTCGGTGGGCTCATCCGTCACCTTTGAGGAGGTCGCGCCCAAGGGCGTGCCAAAATATGGATCCCATGGCGACACTGAACCCACCGTCAAGGGTGACAACCCTGCCGCTGCTGCTGCTGCCAATACGACAGCTCCAGCTCACGATGCTGGCGGCGCCTTTGCTGACCGCAAGCGCATCTTCAAGGAGAACAGACTGCCAGAAAAGAAGAGCAAGTCGCTGCTGCAGCTCGCCTGGATTACGTACAACGACAAAATCCTGATCTTGCTCACGATTGCCGCCGTTGTGTCGCTTGCGCTTGGTTTGTATCAGACTTTTGGTGTCCATCATGAGCCGGAGCCAATCACGCCTGGCCAACCTGCTCGTGAGAAGGGCGCCAAGGTTGAATGGGTGGAGGGTGTGGCCATCATGGTCGCTATCATCATCGTGGTGGTGGTTGGCACGCTGAACGACTGGCAGATGGAACGGCAATTCAACAAGCTCAACAAGAAGCACAACGATCGCACAGTCAAGGTTATTCGCTCGGGCAAGTCTGCCGAGATTTCCGTCTTTGATATCGTAGTAGGCGACGTTATGCATCTGAGTCAAGGTGACATGGTTCCCGTCGACGGCATCTTCATCAACGGGCATGGGGTCAAGTGTGACGAATCCTCGGCTACTGGTGAATCAGATCTCCTGAAGAAGGTTTCTGGCGAAGAAGTCTACAGAATTCTCGAGGCCATTTCGCGAGGCGAAGAGGCACCGCACAACATTGAGAAGCTCGACCCCTTCATCATCTCCGGAAGCAAGGTCAATGAGGGCACTGGTACATTCTTGGTCACAGCTGTCGGCGTCAACTCTTGCTATGGACGTACCATGATGTCCTTGCATACCGAGACGGAAGACACGCCGTTGCAGAAGAAGCTGAACCGTCTGGCCGATGGCATTGCCAAGTTTGGTGGTGGTGCTGCTTTGCTCCTGTTCGTCGTTCTCTTCATCAAGTTTCTTGCCTCTCTCCCGGATAGTGACGATACGCCCGACCAAAAGGGCCAAACCTTCCTCCGGCTTTTCATCACCGCCGTCACAGTCGTCGTCGTCGCTGTCCCTGAGGGTCTGCCACTGGCAGTCACCCTGGCGCTTGCTTTCGCTACCACGAGGATGATGCGCGACAACAACCTGGTGCGCGTCCTCAAGGCTTGCGAGACGATGGGTAACGCAACGACAGTATGCTCTGACAAGACTGGCACTCTTACGCAAAACAAAATGACAGTTGTAGCCACAACACTCGGCAAAAGCATCAGCTTTGGTGGAACGGACGCACCTCTTGAAGACGACCCCAGCATCAAAACCGAAAAGCTAGCCGCCACCACGATTCCCAACGTTCCAGTCACCGAATTTGCCCAGGGCCTGAGCAACACCGTTAAGAAACTTATTGTGCAGGCCAATGCCGTCAACTCGACTGCTTTTGAGGGTGAATCTGAGGGCGAGAAGACCTTTATTGGGTCCAAGACGGAAGTTGCGTTGCTTACCCTCAGTCGCGACCACCTTGGCTCTGCCCCTGTCCATGAGGAGCGGGCCAATTCAAACGTCGTTCAGGTAGTCCCCTTCGATTCGGCTGTCAAGTACATGGCAACCGTCGTCAAGCTTTCCAATGGCAAGTTCCGCGCCTATGTCAAGGGCGCCTCCGAGATTCTTCTGGCCAAGTGCTCCAAGGTTATTTCCGACGCTAGTTCTGAGGAGCTATCCGCCGTGGATATGACGGAAGACGACCGCGAAATGTTCTCAGAGACTATCACTTCGTATGCCGGCCAAACTCTCCGCACGATTGGATCTTCGTACCGCGACTTTGAGTCCTGGCCGCCTCCGGAATTGGCCGGCCAGACGGAGCTCACGGCAGCGGAATTCGACAAGGTTCACAAGGACATGACGCTCATTGCCATTTTTGGTATTAAGGACCCCCTGAGACCTAGCGTCAAGAAAGCCATCGAGGACTGCAAGCGCGCTCACGTCAAGGTTCGCATGGTCACTGGCGACAATCTTCTCACCGGCCGCGCCATCGCCAAGGAATGTGGTATCTACAACCCCAAGGAGGGCGGTATCGCTATGGAGGGCCCTGTCTTCCGTCGCAAGACTCCTGAGGAGTTGAGGGAGCTCGTCCCGAAGCTCGAAGTTCTCGCCCGATCTAGCCCTGAAGACAAGCGTATCCTGGTCAAGACCCTGAAGGATCTTGGTGAGACCGTTGCTGTGACTGGTGACGGTACCAATGATGCCCCGGCTCTGAAGATGGCTGATATCGGCTTCGCCATGGGCATTGCTGGTACCGAGGTCGCCAAGGAGGCTGCCGCTATTATTCTCATGGACGACAATTTTGCTTCTATCGTAAAAGGTATCAGCTGGGGCCGTGCTGTGAACGACGCTGTCAAGAAGTTTTTGCAGGTAGGGCTCTCTCCTGACATATTTGTTTTGTGATGGATGAACATGCTGACACGCTCAAAAGTTCCAACTTACTGTCAACGTCACTGCCGTGGTCGTCACCTTTGTTACAGCAGTCGCCAGCGACAAGGAAGAGTCCGTACTCAACGCGGTTCAGCTTCTCTGGGTCAACCTGATCATGGACACCTTTGCCGCGCTGGCCCTTGCCACCGATCCTCCCACTGATTCGATTCTTAACCGTGCCCCCGATAAGAAGACGGCGCCATTGATTAACACCCGCATGGGCAAGATGATTATCGGTCAAGCTATTTGCCAGCTCGCCATCACGCTCGTTCTTCATTTTGCCGGTCCCACGTTGATGGGCTACGATATGACCAATCTTGATCAGCAGGAGCACATGAAGACTCTTGTTTTCAACACCTTTGTCTGGCTCCAAATCTTCAACCAGCTCAACAGCCGACGTCTCGACAACCATCTCAATATCTTTGAAGGCGTCACTCGCAACCGGTTTTATATCGTCATCAATCTCATCATGATTGGTGGCCAAGTCCTCATCATCTTTGTTGGCGGTGCTGCTTTTGGAATCCGTCCTCTCACCGGTAAGGAATGGGGCATGTCTATTGGATTGGGCGCCATTTCTCTCCCATGGGGTGTTCTGGTTCGCAAGTTCCCTGATTCGTGGGCCGCCGCCTTGACGCCACATATCAAGTTCCCCAAGCTTCGCTTCCGCAAGAGCAAGAAGAAGGGCGATGATCTAGAGAAGACTTCAGATGATGCGGACCTGACAAAGAAGAAGGATCTCTCGACGGACAGCGAGAGCGAACGTTTTGGCCCGCCATTGAGGACGTTGACTAGTATTCGCGGCAAGCGGGCCTCGACGCACATTCGCAGGGGTTTCAGGGAGTACATGCACGACAAGAAGGTGCAGGTCAAGGAGAAGGTTGTCCCAGGGAGCACTACCAACGTTGCCGTTGAGCTCACGGCGCCGGTGAATGGAACGGGAGCGGTCACGGAGAAGGCTTAGGTTTTCCCTTTGTTTGGAGACCCCTCCTGAGCGGGGACTCTAATAATTACTTTTGAGGCAAGCGGGGTTTTGTGTTATACGATAAGGATAAGGATTGCCATGATTTTGTTTGATTTAATGGGCTCAGCAAGCTTGTTGGGAACACACGGATACCCCTGGGTTTTGTTGTTGCGGTGGTTACAAGAGATATATCTAGCCGCTACTCTAAGTACTTGACAGTAGTACGTTTTTCTTTTAATACCGTCGCTTTTGACGCTTCTTTTCTTGTGTACGGTAGCGGCATGTATGATTCATGGGGTAGGGTACGAGCATTATGGGATAGTAAATGAACACAAAAAGAGCGAAAAAAGAGAGGAAGCTTTGATGTTGAGGGTGGTGTGAGGTGTCTTGAGATCTATGCCCAGGTGCAATGGTGGTTTGGATCACGATTACCAACGTCTGTCTAACTGTGTGTTAAGCCGTCGATGCTAGATACTCATATGCGTGTAAGAGTTTTATTCATTCTCTAGTGCAACGACGGCAGATGGTCAAAAGATGTCGCAGCCAGCTTATACCTCCTGTTTAGGAAACTCGCAACACTCTCTCAAAGAGCTAAACAAAATCTGACATGATTAAACACTATTACCGTTCAACCCCAGCTCCTTTCCACGTGGCTCAACCTATCAAACCCTCTTCCTCTGTACCAAAATCCCCCCTTGTCAGGAAATCTATCTGGTCCCGGCCCCAAATACCCCGAAACCTATCTAATAGTTCCGCAGCCCCTCCACCAAGTTGGTGTGGGCGGGCTTACTCATCTCCTTTTTCTGACCTTACCCCTCGCCCGAATTCGAAAAAATCACCTGTTCCAGACCAATCGAAGGAAGAGGTGGTTTTGTTACACAACATGGCTACCACATGCTCTCCTGGCATCTGTGGTACGGATTATGCAGACATCTTTGTCAACCTTCCCATGGCAGTCACTTCCACACCCGCCTCTGCATCAGCCTTGTCATACTGGGCTTACATTAGCGGTTCTTGGTATTGAAAGGGGGCGTTACTGTTGGCCCGGTAGTGGCGGTCTATGTGAAGGAGACCGGAAGAGAAAGGTGAGACTGAGATACAACCCATGGATTTGTTTATGCCGAACCAAACTATTACCTTGTTGCATGCGTATGGGCTGGTGATTGATGATGTAGGTACTTCCCGCACGTTCAACCTCCCCTGATGTGAGATTTTAACTACATGTATGTGAACATAAAATCCCCCTCTCCTCCCTCCCTCTGTTTCCCAATTCCCCTTTCTGTTTTGGCTTACGATCGTCTCCTCTGCAGCAGGCGACGCACAGCCCTGATTACCATGCGTCCCCTCCTCCTATTCCTCTCCCTCCTGGGAGTCACCGTCGCCAACCCCTTACCTCAAGGCGGCCCCAACCCAAACGACCCAACTGACCCCTTCCCCCCTTTGCCCCCCGACCTCTCCTTCGACGACGTCCCCAACTTCCCCACCTTCAACGGCACAGGCGCGACCATGCTCCGCTTCGGCTGCCACCAGCTCGTCATCGATCGCATCGACCCCCTCGTCAACCCCCGCGCTGTCCCCTCTCCCCATCAACATCAGATCGTAGGCGGGGACGCCTTTGACGCGTTCATGCCACTAAAGGACATCGCAAAGAGATCGAGCTGTACTGGTTGCTCGTACAGTGACGATTTCAGCAACTACTGGACTAGCAACCTTTATTTCCGGGCAAGAAACGGGAGTTACAAGCGGGTGAGGCAGATACCCAACGCGCTGCAGTTTAATGACACTTTTACTACCGAGACGGAGGGGGGGTTGACGGCTTATTATGTCAGTCCGGGGCAGGGGGAGCAGGGGGTCAGGGCGTTCAAGCCGGGATTTAGAATGTTTTTTGGGAATGCGAGCTGGAGGGCGCAGCCAACGACGGGGTTCAACCTCAGCAGGCAGAGCTGTTTCCGGTGCTACACGGGACCGAACTTTGAGGGGGATGTTTTTGCGCCTTGTCAGGATCCGGCGGTGGATAGTTGGGGGTTGCCGAATAAGAAGTGTTTTGGGATTAGGTGAGCAAAACTGTTGTTGTTTGTGATTTGAGGAAGAGTCTTGCTGACGACTGTGTAGGAGCAATATCTTGTTTCCGACGTAAGTTCTTTCCTTTTCTTTTTTCTTCTTTTTCTTTTGAGTGGTAATGAGGACTTCTTTGTTGTGTGGCTGTTAGGGACTGTTCAAAAATACTGCTCGTCCATATTTTGCTGATTGATCCTGACAACGCCAAAGTTGCTGGGACGGTGTAACCCTCGACACCCCAGACCACAAGTCCCACGTCGCCTATCCCCTCGAAGGCCCCCAACCTTTCACCTCCTTCCGCACCGCCCTCGCCTGCCCCGCCTCCCACCCGGTCAAGATCCCGCAAGTCATGCTCGAAATAGTCTGGGACACCACCCCCTTCAACGACCCTGACCTCTGGCCTACCGACGGCTCGCAACCGTTTGTCTTGTCGACCGGTGACAGGTCAGGATACAGCCAGCACGCGGATTACGTCTTTGGGTGGAAAGGGAAGGAGCTCCAAAAGGCGATGGACGCGGGGTGCGCGGCGGCGAACTGTCCCGGGATCAAGGTGCAAAGCTTGAAGAAGGCCAAGAAGTGCAAGGTGAAGCCGTTGGTGAAGGAGAGGTATGAGGGGTGTAAGTATTTCCGTCTCTGTAATTCTGGTGAGGGAAAGGATGTGAAAGCTAACAAAGAAACGAAATGATAGGGCTCAGCGCGTTGCCGGGTGGGATTCAGGCTCAGTGATTACCAGGTAGGCATCTGAGTCTGTTACCTAGTGGAGCCGGGAGAGAGATCGACTCAGTGACAGGTTTAGGTGAGCGAGCCAGTTCTGTAGGCAATGCACAATATACAGGATGTGTGTTTTTCGATTCCTGCCAAGCTCACGAAGACCAATGGCAACTGCCTGGAAATGAACTCGATCAATATTGATCCTTATTTCTGCCATGTTTGGTGTTAGTCGGGGTTTGGCTTGGGCTTTTACAGACACCTGGGAAGCATTTCACCCTCGGACTGTACGGGGTTCGAGGGTGAGACAATGTTGATCTCTGCTTGGGTAATGTCGGCATAAAGCCTAAAAGAATATCGTGACAGTAATCCGCTCAGCTTGGATCGGGGGAGGGGGAGGGGGGAACTTGAAAGACCAAAGCGCAAAGAGTGATGGTAGCCCTACCATGCTGAGTTGGAATGGGATTTTCAACTGTGTCTATTGATTAAGGGCTGTTGTTTCAGTGTTACACAACAATATTAAACGATTCTGGCGATGCTTTGATGATCAAAGCCGACAGTTCACACAATGTAGCCGAGATAATCTTAAACAGGGATGCCAACAAGTCTTGCCTTTAGAAAAAGTCGGGTATATTCAGCAACTGCAACGCTTAAACACAAATCAAAGCTAGATACCTAAGGTAAAAAAGCCAAAAGTTGAAAATCCACGCAAGCCTCTTTTTACTCCTCCGTCGCCCCCCTCCACCCACCTATACCCGTCCCTTTGAATTTCCCTTTCCCTTTGACCTTCCTTGCCACCGTTGACCTGAGAGTTGAAAATACACCCGTGAAGAAATTCGTCCCGGAGTCCTAATAAACCGTATTTCTGTGTGACTGATGACCCTTTGGTGTCTTCCCTTCTCCCCTTGACACCCCTTGCCTGCAAGAATGTTTCCCAGGGGTATCCTATGCGGAAAAAGAAAAAAGAAGGGCAAAAAAGATTCCCTGACCCACGTTTGCTTCCTGGTGTGTTTGTTGTACATGTGTTCCTTTGTTATTGTTTGTTGTTGGTTGTTTCCTTGCTGGTAAAAAGGAAATGTTGAAAAGCACCTCGTTTGTTCTGTGTGTCCCTTTCATCGAGCTGACGTTTTGATGTGAATCCTCCTCTATTAATATGCTTTATATCCCTTCCAATATTGTTTGTTTTGGTGTTGCCCACGGTATAGGACCGACCATTTGTTGTGGGTTGTAATGTTCTGTTGTGATGTTTGTCATTGTGTTGTATGGTGCTGAAGAGTGTGGGTTGGATGTGTTGTGCCTTGAGGCTGCTGTCGATGGTGTCAAAGATCAGAACTCCTCAGACACCCCCTACTCTCGCCCAGGTATAGCCCCGCAAAGAAAAACAGGCTGAACAGCATCAGCAACGCAAGAACAACCGTCGTCACAGCCGCAATGACAACGATCTCCGACTTTCTAAGTCGCTCCCGTTGCTCCTCTCTCCGCTGTTCGGCAACTTGCTCGCTGCCTCTCCGGCTCTTCTGCACCAGCTGAGCAGCCTGGGCAGCACGGAAGGCCGAGTCAGTTCCATCCCACTGCTCCATAGGTAGAGAATTGGTGAACTCGGTCGACTCGTCGAGAGTTTCGATCCGTCGGGACGGCTTCCCGCCTCCAGTATTGTCCTCATTGAGGGTCAATGCCTTGACCAACCGAACAGGGGACCCGACGGCGAGGGTCATTGGTGGGATGTTGCAGTTGACCAGAGTGCCAGCACCAATGACAGCGCCGTTTCCAATCGAGACTCCTGGTCTGGGATGGTGGTGTGCATGTCAGCAACAAGCAAAAAAAAAAAAAAAGATTAAAAAAATTAGGCAACGGTTATCGAAACGATCTGACCAATCACATCCAGGACATGTATCATCCAAAGGGATGACCGGGGTGTCTCTTGGCGATGCTATCAGGAAAAAGAAAAAGAACTCACAGGATGGTGACGTTGGCGCCGATCCAGACATCGTTACCAATCGTGACGGGAGCACCAGTGCTCAGCTTGGACGTCCGTCGCCCTTCAAGGCTCACCGGGTCTGTTCGTTGTTGCGTGTTAGTGCGTGTTCTGTTGGTCATCGACTTCCACATTCGGCTGCATCTGCAGCTGTGCGAGACAAAAAGGTCCTGCAAGCTTGATCCTCGGGAACGGCTCCCGATTGCCCGGACCGGACGACTCCGAGACACGAGGGCGGGTCAAAAGCAGGCTGAGCTGAAAAGAGACACGCACGCCGGAGAGAGACAAGAACCAGCAGGAAAAGACTGGAAGGGTGGAACTTACGGCCAACGCAGACAATGGTGCAATTGGTGCCAATGTTGCAGCGTTCGCCAATGACCAAGTCGGCCACTGGGGTGTCGAGGATGACGCAGTTGCGGTTGATGAAGGTGCTGCTGGCCACCTTGAGGCGGGTGCCGTAGTCGACCCAGAGAGGGGGCTTGACAAACGGGATCGTGGCCTTGAGGGCAGGGTTGCTGATGGCCTGGTCGTGGGTGACCATGGTCCCCTCTTCTGCCGAAGTGCCATTCTCCTTCTTGGGACGGCCAGGCCTTACAATGCTACAGAAATACATTGTCAGGATTGAAGATGTTTCAAGAAATGGAACGCGATCAAGTCCGGGTACTCGGCCGGGACCGATCGGAGACAAGACTTACTCGAGCCACTTCTCGCCGCGGATCTTTGCATCCGCATCCTCGGGGGTGCTGTTGAATGCACGACATGCTGCTGCACACGAGTTGCGTACGCGGCGGAAGTCGTTGTTTCCTGCAGGGAAAGAGACCTCGATGCCGTGGTACTGCTGCTTAAAGGCAGCAGTCGAGAAGGGTTGGTCACTCATGGCTGAGTCGGTGTTGGGTGAGATATCGGGCTTAGAAGCCGCGTAGGGATTGCTGGTATATCGAAAATGCTGTCGCCAACGAAGCGAGGGCTTTTCCTCGATATGACCAGAGTTTAAGATCATGAAATTGTCGGTGGGTGGTGTGTGAGGAGTGAGAGTACAAAAGTGCCAAGTGGCCGGGATCTTATACGCGGCAACACTGCAGGGCGACGAGGGCCGACTGACAGTATCGGAGCGTCTGGTGACAAAGAAGCTCTTTGTTGTTGCTGCCAGGTGGCCGGGTTGAGCTGCTCTTCCACCGGCTTCAGATGAGGAAGATGGGAGTCTGAACTTCCTGATCCTGATTCTGAGAGTACCCAGAGAGGGTGGCCCGGCGGATTACGTGGAGGGCTTCCCCGGACGCCCCAAAGCCAGTGAGTGGGAGCAGGGGGGGGAAAGCAATTCAGCTTCTCACATTAAACCCCTCCCTGTGGTTGGCCCAGGCGTTGTCTCAGGTGTGGCAGCTTCTCGGATTAAGTCTTACGGAAGCGTGTGCGTGTTGGGTTGGTTCAAGCTGTGGTGGTGGTGGTGGTGGTGGTGGTGGTGGTGTTGCTGGACGGGGCCGGGACGTGTTGATTCGGAGCGTGGAGGGTTGATGCGATGTTGGTCATGGTCGTGGTTCATGGCCATGGCTGACAGCAGCAACAACAGCACCAGCACAGCTCGGGATGATGAAGGCAAGTCTTCGATGGACAGACAGAGACATTCATGACGGAATTGGCTCCGCCCCGTGGTATTTAAGACAAGCCGGGCGAGGGACAAACGATGGGCAAAAGATCAGCGAATTTGGGCCCTGAGCCCATTTTGTCAATTTTCTGGGCTTTTTGGTCGCGCCTCTCTGCAACCCCTGTCCCGGCTCAGCCCAAGCATCCGTCAGCGGGGGGGGGGGGGGGGGGCGAGCCCGGGCCGTGGGTTCGTTCTTGTGCACCAAAACCCAATTGCCGCGCCCACCCCCAACATAAAAGCACCCAGGGGCCACACCGGGCTCGGGGCTTTGGGTTGTGAAACAG
>MU866487.1:0-23107 GCA_033296915.1 Triangularia setosa | reverse complement strand
GTTGTGCACTGTTTAGCTGCACCGATCCATTATCTAGAAGTTCGCCTTCAACCGGTATCCCTTTCAGAGGTTCTGGACAGGGGATCGTCACACTATGGTTAAGCAAGGAAAAGAAACACGAGCACAGAGGAGGGCCTCCAAGTCCGGCATGCATAGAATCTCGACACCCAAATTAGTATGTTATGGTAGCCATCCTCCGGAGCCACTCTCCAGCTTTCTCTCCCTCGATCACGTTCTCGAAGATCCACCTCCCAACGTCCTCCCGACTAATGGTGTAGCCTACCGCCGTACTCTCTACCGCGCCCTGGATCGGATCCTCCTTTCCGGCCCTGATCTCCCGCTTGGAGCCATCCTTAGCGCCGTCAACGAACAAACTTGGCCTTACAATCGTCCACTCCTCCTCACTCTTGATCAGAGAATTTTCCATGGCCTTCTTGTCCTTGTGGGGTACCTTCAGACCGACATGATACAATGGGACAAATAATAACGGCACATCTCGCCCAAAATCGGAGACACCTGTGGAGCTCAGGGCGACAATCCGCGGCTTGCCCTGCAGGTTATGTTCCGTCCTGGCTTTCTGCAAAGCAGCTAAGACCGTCTTGATTCCATTCTCGCATACATGGCCGTCGTCCATGCCCATCTTGGACAGGTTGAAGTAGGCGCCGATGGAGAAGACGATCATATCTGGGAGGCTCTGGTGGGGTGAGGGCGGTGATGGGAGAAGAGCGCGGAGGACAGCATCGACGTCGTGGGCGTTGCCCTGCTCGATCCGCAGCAACCTCTGGTCGGCTTCGGCGGGGAGCCGGGAGGACAGGGTGGAAGGCGTGCGGCAGAGGGCTGTGCAGGAGTGACCGGCAGCGAGGGAGCGCTGGAGGGCAGAGAAGCCTACGCCTCCGGTTGCGCCGAGGAAGAGGACGGACTTGGGCATTGTGAAATGTTGATTATTGAAGACAAAGAGCAAGGACGGAACAAAGGCAATAGGTGGTGGGATTAGCTTGAGCTGGTTATACCCAAGTGAGTAGGGTGTATGTTGAACTGTTAACCGCTCATTGGAAGACGAAAGGGAAGTCGCTCCTTTTTATCTCCCAAGGTCGCATCCAGCACTTGCAATGCAGACACGCCATCTCATCCTTTTTTGTCCTGCTCGGGGTAATACTCTTGAAAGTGTGACGCCAGCGAACAATGCGCCTCCATTAGCAACGGGCTGGCCATGATGAAGGTTGTGCCGTGGTGGTGGTTTGGGTTTGCATATGGGGCCTAGAATACGATGTTGGCGCACCCAGACTCGGGGTCCATCGCAACGTTCCTCCGATTGCTCCACTGTGGCTTTTTATAATAAACATGATTGGGCGCCGTGTTGATCCGAATCCATCTTGGCAAGCCACTCTGCCAAGAGCTGTCAGGATGATGATCTTCTTTGGCGACTTCGATTCCTCAAATTCGGTGGTTATCTTGCTTGTGGAAAGCAATATGTGGGCTGCCCCTACCCCCAAAAGGATTGTTTCATGGTCACCCTTCGCTTCTACCAGCTTAATTCTCGTTAATTCTCTTCGTTTCCAATGCAGTTTGTGGACAAAAAGACAGGTACTGCACTTATCCCTCAAACGATAGCCGATAGGCATTCCAAGGACAAGTAGATGCCTATTAACTCCGCTTAGAAGCCTATTCGCTATCTTCTAAAGCCTATTAACAACTCTTTGAGGGCGTGTGTTTTACACAACAGTCTTGCATATCGATATCACGTCGCCATGTTTGCCATATATGGTTCCAGGATCCCAACACCCAAGGCCCACACCTCGCCCTTCGCGCTACAGGATGACGGCGATCAATTCGGCTCGGCTGTTGCCCCCGCCCTTTCTAACGGGTATGCATGCGGGGTGACGTTGGCCCCACCGTCTTTGTCGATAGCCGTTGAAATCTAGATGGATATAACTTGATAACTACCATTGCACCTCATATGCGTATCCTGGGTTTCAGCGCGAGTCTATCAGTCCTCTTGTTTCTGCACCTCCAGTCATGTTGTCTTCAACCTGGGGCTCACCCTCCGGAATCGTCCAGCTTCCTAAGGAAGTAGCGCCTTTTGCCGTCAATATTTCCCAAGAACAGCTCGACCGGACCCAAACTCTCCTCAAGCTATCCCCCATCCCAGGAGAATGCTACGAAAATTCCCTTCCCGATGGCAGTCGGAGGTTGGGCCTGAGAAGAGAATGGCTTGGGGAAGCTAAACGAGTGTGGGAGAATGAGTTTGACTGGTATATGCCCCGTTCCCTTTCTTCTCTCATTATAAGATACGATGTTAACGAAGACAAGGCGATTGGTTGAATCCCAGATCAATAGCTTCCCCAACTTTACCGCCCCGGTTCCTATCAATGACAGAGGTGAACAGATCAACATTCAGTTTCTCGGAATCTTCAGCCAGAACCCCAATGCCGTGTCAGTCGTCTTTCTGCATGGATGGCCTGGGTCGATCTTGGAGTTTCTACCCCTCTTCAACCTGCTCAGAGAGAAATATCCCGACTCGTCCCAACTCCCATTCCATCTCATTGCGCCCTCTCTGCCTGGCTTTGGCTTCTCCGACCAATTTCCCACAGACAGAAACTACGGCATGGAGGACGTTGCCTTCGCCGTTGACTCCCTCATGGTCAACACCCTCGGCCTCAAGAACTACGTAGTCCAAGGAGGTGACATCGGCTCACGCATCGCACGCGTTCTCGGCAACCGATATGAACACTGCACTGCCGTGCTGGTCAACTACAGCCCTGTCCCGCCACCAGAAGACTACGATTTCACCACATTGAGCGAGAAAGACAAGAAGGGGCTAGAAAGAGGCGACTGGTTCCGCAACGACGGGTCTGCCTACGCAATGATGGCCGCTTCCAGACCTGGGACACTCGGATTGGCCCTATCCGCCAACCCTGTTGCATTGCTGGCCTGGATAGGGGAGAAGTACCTCGACTGGACCGACCCCCTTTCTTTTGCACAAGACACAATCCTTCCCAGCGGAGCTCAGTACTCGCGAAAGCTCATGAATGAGATCATTGCCAGCGTCGCGCTGTACTGGCACACCGGCAAGATTCACACCAGCTTTTATTCCTACCGGGAGGCGTTTGCTCTGAACGGCCAGGCCCCGCCGTCAAGCAACGCGCAGTTCCCGGTGATGGCGCCGAAAAAGGTGGGCATGATGTGGTTCCCATATGAGGTCATCCCCACCCCGAAAGCATGGATAGAAAAGTACTCAAACTTGGTCTTTTGGAGGGAGGAGGAAATAGGAGGGCACTTTGCGCAGTTGGAGCAGCCTGAAGTTATCGCCAGGGGTCTGGAGGATTTTGTCAAGATTTTGCAGGAGGAATGAGAGGCCTTGAATCGTTTTCTTTGCTCTTTATATGTACATCAGGATGTTTTCTGGGTTTTTTATACTAAGGAAAAGGGTTTCCCCCGTTTTGTTCAGATCCGAATAGTAACAGCAAAAACGCCCTGCCCACCACCCACGTACGCGACGTTCCTGTCCTTGTCCGTCCGCCCAAAGGCGCAGCTCGTGCTGCCTGTCACAGTCCCCACGCTGACTGGGCTGGGCTTGGCAGCTGTCGGGTCGACCTCGACGAGCGAGTTCCTGCTGTTGGTGGTGACGTAGATCTTGCCGTTGGGGCCGAAGCAGAGGTCATCGCCCATGAGGTTGGTCCAGAGGGTGGTCTGGGTGCCGGTGCTCTTGGCCGTGACGGGGTCGAGGGGGATCTTGTGGAACGAGTTGCGGAAGATGTTGGTGTACCAGAGCGTTCCGTTGGCGTAGCGGATGCCGTCGATGCCAAAGGGGATGCCGCCGCTGGGGGCCATGGTCGGGTCGCGGGCGACCTCGGAGTAGACACCCGTGTTGACGTCCATCTTGTAGACGTTGCCCCGGCCGGCGTCGGCGACGAGGACGGTCGAGTTATCAAAGTAGGCGAGGCCGTTGAGGTTCTGGGCCTCGCTGATGGTCTTGATGAGGGTGGAGCGGGGGGTGCCCGAGGTAAAGTCAACCTTGTAGATGGACTTGCCGCCGCCGATGACGGCGAACTGGTCGGGCTGGTACTCGGCGATTCCCGAGAGGCCGTTGGTGCCAGAGACGGAGAGGGCGGTGGAGGAGGTCTTGGCTACGGGGTCGACCGAGTAGAGAGTTGCGCTATTCATGTTGGTGGCCAGGATGAGGCCGTTGGGACGGACGGCGACATTCTCGATGGAATTGATGCGGACGACTTGCTGTGCGGCCTGGCGGGGGGTGACTGGGGTTGCCAAGCTAAGGCTGGCGCCGGCCAGGAGAGATACGAGAGTTACTTGGGACAACATTGTGATGGGGTCTCTCTCAGGCGATCACACACTCCGAGCTTGATTTGAGAGAAGATGAAAAAACACGGCGGTGGCGAGGTCTTCAAGTAACTACTTTTTAAGTTCAACTATCTATCCAAGCCCACCCCTCAGATCATCAGCCTAGTCCTCTCAAGAAGTGAGGAGGAGGACCGGAAGGGCCCGGTATAAATGGGCCTTGGCACACCTTTTCCAATTGCGGCTCGCGGGTCGTTGATCGACAATTATTCCTCGGACGTAGCCTAAATGACGAACTCGGCAGAGCCTGGGGTAGGCAATCTGGCTAATGCGGACACAGCCAATTATGACTAGCAGCAGCTGATGTACTCCATCCGAGGCTTGTTTGTGCTTGTTTCTGCTCGTTTGTTGCTTGTTTATATGCGGTGTCTAATAATGCGGTCCGATCAGGGGTGCATGTTCCGCTGATGACTGAAAAAGCTTTCCTGCAGAGGCCCAAGACGTGCTACCTTTCAGAGTATTTGTATTATGTGAGTTTATATCTTTGACTCGAGTGCGAGGGTTTGTTGATGGTGGTGGGTGATTTGCACAATTTATAGGAGCTGAGTTACCCCTGAATACATGAAGCCAAACCGCTCTATCTCTTTCGAACAACATAGGTCTCAGCTTGGTCTTTACACGGTACAGATACCACCATGCATTCATAAAAAGAGAGAGAGTTTACTACATTGTGGCTGTGGAAGCAGGGTTGGTGAGTGCATGTGTTTGTTGCGCATAGGTGAATCAAAGTACAAAAAGCATGCCAAGCGGCATCAGGCAAAGGATTATCTACGTGGACGAGTTGGGAATCGAACCCAAGACCTTTCGCATGAGATGCGAGGTGCAAAGCGAACGCGCTACCAATTGCGCCACACGCCCGATAGAATTATTGGAACGTTCGATAATGGAATGTTAGGAGGTTTGGACGAGCTGGGAATCGAACCCAGGACCTTTCGCATTTCCTGATGAGTGAAGATGCTAAGCGAACGCTCTACCAACTGAGCCACACGCCCCTAGTAACCTTGATTAGATGCTAATACTCTTCAGATAGTGATATCTTGTTTGGACTTGCCTATGCGGTGGTGGGAGATTAGACTTTGTCGAGGATGATGGCGACGTGTAGAATCATGGAAACACCCAGTCTGCCTAAGTAGGTAATGATCTGGAATCATAACATAAACCGACAGCCTGGAAGGCATGTGGTGATCATTATAGTCAGCCTTGCTATAAACAGACATTCAAGTTCCCTTTCAGGCATGACTGAGAGAATTTACTTGACGGTAAAATTTATTTGAATTCTGGTTGCTTGTTTCATCTCGCATGATTGTTTACATAGAGTCGAATTTTGCCGTAAAAAGTATCAAAAAAGGGTCATATTCGGGCTGGTACCGTCCGCCCCGGAGCCCGGTGGTGATGGGGCGCCGGGTTTTCAGCAGGAGTCTTGGTCCCTCAGAAAAACGAGGCAGGATAACTTTGTCTTTGCTCATAGCATTGCGTGACACAAGACACGGCTCACTTGGAAGTCTATCTAGTTGCCTAAAGCTTGTTTCTCGTTCCTGAGAATTGGGGATAGTTACGCCTCTCTGTGTGCGACCATTGCAGACAGCCCTATTTATCTTCCATCCGAACTAAACAAGTCAGCCCCCACGGGGAAGGGTAGCGGCACTATTTGAACCTGGGTGGGTTGCACAATGTTGGTGGATTCTACCGAGAATCCCTCCGAAGCTTTCAAGCTCTCGATGACTCGCAGGATCCCGTTTCGTTATGCCGCCGTTTCATCATGTGCCCCAAGGTGCGCAGTTGAATGCATTGAGCGGATTCTCTCAAACACGGCTTTTTACAGAGTATGAATCGGTGAGCGGAAACCTTACCCTTTGCAGAATGTTTAATGTCAATCGTCAAGATACGACCTCATATGGCAAGTGAGAGAAGCATAAATCTCGTCGGTTTTGCTTAGGTATGGTTCAGGGTCCAACGACAAGGTGAAACTTCGGTGCCCTCTAAGACAGAAATGTGCTTTTGAGCCAGACCCACTCATCAGCTGGTGTGAGAGCCCGGGAGCTTCCATGAGGCGCAGGTCATGGACAAGTATCCTATCTATCTGCCGATAGCAAAAAGGAAGGTGTATGACAAAGCCGGAGCCGAGAAGGGGGCTCGGAAATCCGTGGCCGTACGACAACAAATAAGAAGGTCAGATGAAGGATTAGACGAAACTATGTTTCCAACCCATCTCCTGCTAGTGTTAGTAAAAGTGGCGTTAGACTCTAATTGTGAGGTTTGCATGGAGGTGGCCCGGAGGCTGGGGATTACGCACCACCGAGGCCGGCCACCGACAACTGACAACCGAAGGTACGACGTGGCCGGGAATACCAGGTTTCGAAATGCGGTGATACTGGGGATGTGGAGTGAGCGGCAAAGGGGGCCAAGTGGATGGCCGAGATTAAGTTACTGCGGAATTCCCGGGAGAGGAGACACGTTTTCTACGAGGACGTTAATGTGCCGCATGGGTGCTGGTGATGGCCATGTCGCTAAAGACTGCATCAGCCTTACGCGGTCCATTTGAAACAGGTACAGCCTTCTTCCCCAGGTTTGTTTTGTCGACACAGTCGTACAGGACAACTGGAATATTACGTGCATCCAGCCGAGACATCGAAATTGCGGCCCTCGGCAGAGATAGATAATGGCGGAAGTGGTGCTTGTTGGACTTTTGTTGGTGGTCTCGTTTGTCAATCTCATTTCTCTTTGACAATGTAGTTGGGGGCGGCCCTGCGAAGTCTCTTACGCTGACGTCAAGGGGATTTTGTGACCTGAATGCTCGCGTTGGATTGCATGTGGCACTTGTTGCCAAACACCGCCCGCTAATATATCTATTCTGTTTTGATTTTGATCGCAATGCTTGCAAGCAGGACTCTTGCCTGCCGTGGAAATCCTAATGATGGTGGCTACCATGCTCGACGTTACTTGACGCGTGCAAAGATGCGACATATACCTAGGTAATGTGTTGTGATGTGTACTGTGTCGTGAGAGCTAGGTAGTGGTATCACACGCTGCCACGGAAAGATAAGGCCCCATAATTCTCCACCGATTGGGGCATGATGATGGAATTAGATGTAATGCTGCAGCTCATCTCTAGGTCTGTAGGCTGTGGCTGATGGTGTGTTTGACCCCGCCGGCAGTCGGCTGAGACGATGCTCATTCGAAACAAGGCGGGAGCAGACCATCGAAGGATGAAAGCATGGAAGCCAAACCGACTTTGCCACATCTTTACCGCTTGATTGATTCTGGGAACCATCCCACTCGGCTGGGAAAATGAATCCGTCGACACATTGGGGAAGCTGGCACGAGGCACAGCGCTCCATTCCAGCACGTTGGATCAGGGGTTGATTGGCGGCCTTACCAATTTGGGAGTGGCATCGCCAATGTAACCGCTAACACAACAGTCAATGAACCAACACTGGCGCTTCGAGCACAAGATGCTCACTGTTTCCTTTGCTTTGACCCGAGTGGCGTCTTTTTGGTATCTGTTATGTATTTAAAAAAACATGTTCGTCTGCAATAGACCGACATGACGGCCTTGGTGAAGGCTTATGTGGGCAAAAACAGTATTCGTATTGGCAAGTCCGGAGATAACTGCTGTGTCCGGTACTCGGCTGTGCGGGGCGGGTCCGAGAAACAACGACCGGGCCGAGTGATCTGGCCCGGATCCGGGACTCGCCCACGGAGGGGCCTACCCATCTCTTTCACCACTCGTCGTACCACCAGCAAATCATCCCCCCGGGGCTCTTGATAGGTCTAAAAGGTTGGACATAACTTTCATGCACATGGGAGTGACGTGGTTCGAGATGCAATTGGTGTTCAGAACCACCATTGTTGTTGGGAGACGATAGCTTGGCAGGAGGTTCCAATGCTGGATGCCCCCCACCGCTGTTTCCGAGTGGCGCTTTTAACGCCGCAAGCAATAAGAATAACCTCAAGGTGAGCTCCGAAACCCTCGTACGAGTGAGTCGGCTTTTCCGGGCGAAAGAATATCGTGGTCAATATCAGAAGTAGTGACGTATTTGTCTGGTGCGATGCAGGTAGATGGCTCCTTTTCAAGCAGGTGCTCCTTGACTGCATGAATGAATCGAAGTTGGTTGTAAATCAAAATGGCAGTCTCATTGTAGATGATTGTAATATTTCTAAGTATCTAAGCTGTGTACCTCTAAAAACAAAAGAAATTGCCAATGAAATAAAAGATGCCTAACGAAAGTCAAGAATTGCCTATGTGGCGTGACATAATGTGGTATGATACAAAGATCCCTCGCGAGACTGTTCTGTATTGATGCAGTATCTAAAAACTCTCTGAATCCCCGTCTATCCTGTATAAGTGCCGATCGTAATGATTTGATGCTCCGAGAAAGCCGTCCCGTTATGCAGATTCTAGCCATGTTGTACAAGTTCATTGCGTCCTGCTACATGATCAGTCGATCCGCCCCATATCGACAGCAAATATGTACCAATGCATGGTTAACATACCATAATCATACACTCTTCTGCGCTGTATGCCAGTGTGTACTATGTTCTAGAAGTTGACGAACTCGTACAACCTTCTGCAATCTTCGCAGTCCTCATAGCTGATGACTTTGAATACCTTGTCGTGGCGACTGTCGAATCGGCATTCGCCGTAGATGTAACGAGTGTAGACGGTGCAGGAGTATGCTTGCCTACGAACTTTGCTCCGGTGTTGGCAAGCATAGACGGTTTGCTCCCAGTTGCACATAGTTTCCAGTGTCGTGAGCGACTATCTATCGCGAAAGACTGCCAATAAAAGGAGATAGATAGTGTATGTTGTCTCGAGTAATACTGCGAGTCGATGAAGATGCTGGAATCGGTGACTTAGACGGAGAGCCAAAAGCGAGTATGTATCTCGATGTGTGAAGAGACGCTGAAAGAAATGTGAGAAGGTGGTGTGGGCATCCAGTATATATATCTGGGCAGGTAGATGCTGTCCTGCATTTCGGTAGTCAAGCGGCGGTCCTCAATGCTGCTCTCAAGTGTTGAATAGATAGGGTGCGGCTTCTGACAAGAACCCTACTACACGGGCTGGCGTTGATCATGGCCAACAAATAAGGCGGATTGGTCATGGAAAAGAAGACTAGACTGGTACAGGTCCACCCCAAGTATTTGGGCGGTCACTGTCTAACCAAAAGCCTCTCGACTCACACACATCTTAGCCGTGCCTCAACTATGGAGCCTGAAAGAGAAACATCGAAAAGAATGCCTTGGAACCCTAATCAAGACTGGTAAGTACTACATGAAGTGGTGGTTGAACTGGGCGAGGGATTTCGGCCAAGCATCCGGGCCGCCGGTGGCAGTGGTACACACCACACTTGTGTGGTGGCCGACTGGACACTGAATCGGCAGTCCATTCATCCCATGTCCCTGCTAAAGTACCTACGGCTACAAATTCGCGGCGCAGTGGACTGTGGCTTTGCCTCCTGGAACACAAGTTCGTTGGTTTGACAAGAAATCTCATTGGTAGAGTTTAGTGCATGGTTGGTTGGTGCCATTAAGCGCGACCCAACAGGGGGCCAAGTCTTGCAGTGTACACAGTTACAACCGAGCCCCACGAGAGCCACGAATAATTGCATAAAAACCCAGATTTGCGCTGAATCAAGATTCATCATACTGGCGACAAAAGTCAAAGGCAAGAACAAATATAAGGTCCAAGGCCTCAGGCAAACCGCACCCAACGAGGCGGAGATACCTTGAGAGCTACCATTTTCTCGAAAAGGATTTAGTCTCCCGCTCTCAATGCATGCTCATCGGCCGCCAGCCCCGTGACTCTTTCCTGGTATCTTATTCCAGTGGAGCCTACTCAGTGGTTCGTTGCAAGTGGGCTTGGTGGATGACCAGGACTTCTGGTTTATCAGTTCATTGTGATGTACACCTGATGGCTGAAAATGCCTTGCGACTGAGTAACTCGTTATTGAAAAGTATCAGGTAACCTATTAGCATCAATGCTCACATATGGAGTGATGCTACTTCGAACTGTGATTGACTGGTACTCATGTTAGTCACGCCAGATGTCTGTTTTGCTTGATAGAAACCCCTGGTACTGCCTGCAGGTTCAACAATAGACTCTGCACTTTGGAACAAAATAATACATGAACTAATGCAGAGGAGTATCATTGGGTTAACGTCTGGTGATAGGGGACTCTAAAACACGGGGTGCCGACAGTAGCAGGAAACCTAGTATCACGCGAGGCCACCTCCTCAGCCCTACGATCTGCAGTGATCATCTGTGCCTCTAGATTGGTCAAAATGCGTTCCATTAGGTCGGGACCAAGCGGTCCACCGGATTGCCTTCCCAGTGGTTCTACCCCGAGTCATAGTTGACACCTGAAGATACATGCTTCATTACGTGAAAGTCGACCATTTACTCTGGCTGCAATTGCTCCTCGCCCATCGTTGTATTTTACATTAACATTCATCCAATCAATTCCAGGTTTGAAAACAAACACCAGTATGGGGAATTTTGCCCATCCCGGGGTGTATTGGTTTGGACGGGCAGCGGCAAGGATTGGTCACTGTTGATGTCTAGTCTTCCACCGCACTTGTCCAACAGAACAGGTGTTCTCGCACAAGATTGGCTATGGTATTAATTTTCTCCTGAAAGAAGAAGTCATGTATGTCTCTTTCAGGCCATAATCTCCGAGTCACATGTGGCGATCCGCATTCAATCTTGAGAGTTTCAACCTCCAGGTATCCCACGGAACGGCGAACCACTTTCTGTACCGACCGTTGGCAGTGCTCAACTTGTGAATTTGCTCGCCAACGCGTCTAGAATGCATCACCGGGCACCCCTTTTTTTGCCTGGTTGACCCGACAGATCGGATCCGCAGGCAAAAGACGACCAGGCCTCCTGTTGAGTTTCCTTCCACAGATTCTGTTTGGCTTCTAGACGACAGACGGCTATGGGCCGCATTTTTGGCCTGCCAGGGCAAATCAGCCGGACGGAGAAGTGCGAATATCCAATCATTTCAGAGGCCTTATACCAACGGCCAGAGGCGGTGCACACTATGCCTGTTCCGGAAGCATATAATGTCTGAAGATAGTTGCAAAAAATTCCAAGAGGGCTCCAGAAATTGACAACATGTGAATGAGTGTGAATGAAGCTGAATACACTGATCGCCCGGTGTTTGCAAGATGCCTTGTGGGACAACTCGCATGCTTTGCTTGGGCTTGGTATGTCCCTTATACGGTCGGTCGGCATTGTTGGTTGTAGAGAGCGGCCGCCAAGTCGGGACGGGCGATGCACAACCTGCGTCCTCACGGGATGCAAACCGGTGATCATCGCGGGGAAAGAATCATCGGGTGCGGAGTGGCTGGCGATCGGATGCAAGCCTGGAATTCTATACTGTAGGAGAAAATGAACGGACAAGTCATACCCCAAGGCAGCTTCCCCTTTATTGCCTTTCTGCGTGTGTGGCTGCCTCCAGCAAGAAACCACAGGCAACATAGCATGACGTCTGGAAACTATGACTTCACTATCATTCATCGTAGACGACCCAATTTGCGTTTATCATTGCCAACCTGACGATGAACGATCTGAATGCATCTAGTTTGAGAAGGTGAGATATTCTGGGTAACCCCTCTTAGACAAATCATTCTGGCTAAACGAGCCAGTAGCATTCATGTATATGGTTTCCCTTTTCCACAATATCCAGCGCGGGGTGATTGTAGGGAATATGCAGCATATCAAGTGCATACGGCAGATACACGTCTCGGTAGAAAATGGCATTGTACAACACTGCTTAACCATAAATATATGATCTGTCAACCCAACCACCTTTCTACATTAAACAGAGGTCTATCCATAGTCCAAGTTGCCAACGGTCTCGATTCGACACAAGAGAGGTACACGCTCAGCATCGTATAACGCGTAGTAAACAACCACGATGATGCCTCGCCTCCTATTGTCGTTTCTCCTCCTTCTTTCCGGGGTCCTAGGCCGTACGTACCTCATCAAGGGCATCCCCATATCTACACATTGCCTATCTAGGTAGCTAACTACTCACTGCTAACCTCGCACTAATAAAAGAACGTTGCCAATGGTCTCACCTCCGCCAATCTTCAGACCGGTACTCCGAGCTCCAAACCGGCCCCCAGCATGCCCCCTCACCACCCGACCCACTCTTTTTCCCAACTACTAACCCCTACTCCTTCTACGACAACGCCATCCTCACTCCCCTCAACCAAACCATCCTCGCAACCTCCCAAATTCGCCCATTGCATACCCATTCAATCATCGACCAAGAAGGCTGCTCAAGTTACACCCGTCTGATCTCTAGCGATGCCATTTTGGGAGTACACATCTACTACGAATCCGCCAACAATACGGGGGGAGTCCCCCTCAAAGTCAAGGAGATCCATACCGTATACTTCCCCGTTCCGGGGGTCAACACCCAGGAGATACAGACCAACGTGAAAAAGGAGACGTGGCGGAGCTTCAGCAGGACAGATCAAGATACGAGGCAGACCTTGAGGGAGGTGTTTGACGCGTATTTGGATGGAAAGGCTGACCGTCCTGTTGCGTGGGGGGGGAGCTGCTCTGTGCTCGATTCTGGACAAGGCGGGGCGCTCAAGATTGCACAGGGGGATCAGTGTGCGGGTCTGGGGCTGCGGCTGACGGGGGGTCAAGAGGTAGAAAGGAGAACGTATGTTATTGATGAGAGCCTGGGGGCTGTTACGGTGTTGGGTGTGGTGAGAGAGAAGGTGGCAGGATTTGAGGGGAGAGTTGTCAAAGGGAGATTGGAGTATGTGCATCAGTTTGGCTATTATTGAACGTCATTTGGGGCACCTAGAAAGGGCTGGAACCTCAGGGGTTCAGGGACTTCACCAGCGAGATGGGGATTAGGATACACAGACTGATGGATAAATTCAAATGTACTCAATCGTTCGCTGCTTAAGGTACTTGGATAATTTTGGAAACAATCCGTCGATAAGGGACAGGCATAAACAACAGTGTCCGTCGGAAAAGACAAGCAGATAAGGCCTCGGGGGGCTGCCTGCTGAGGTGCACATACCACGGTAAGTCCTCACGGCCTCATCTGCACACGCATGCATGAGGGATGCAGAAATGACACCGGGTACAGAACACGGTCAGATCATGTCCCACAGGTGGAGCATTCTATCACTTTACTTTTGTGACTAACCGTTGATATCCGCTCCTTCCTGCCCACAATCTCCGGCCTGACCGGGCCCGGCTGCAGCATCAGTTATGCGCGCCATCAGCCCTATAAGGCCTGCCACCGACCCGCCTCCCTTCCAGCTATCCCATGCTTTTGCCTTTTTGGAATCCACAACACCCACATGTAAGCCCAACAAGCTCTTTTGGGTCAACAGATAAGCCCCTGATTTCTTCTGATCTGCGTCTGCGTGATGGCTTCCTGTGGGGGCGGTTGGTCCCACACTTCGGCTCTAGGTGATCGGATAGACCGTTGGTGGTGCAGAAATACATGGATTACGTATGTGCCCAGGCAGTCATTGACGCAGCGCCTCCCGAAGAAGATATTTGAGCGGTGTTGGTTGTTGTTGGCGCTTGCAGGTTCCTAACAAGACCAGCTACGCACTGACCGGTGAAACGATGTATTATGTTTCCACAAATCCAAAGACCCTTGGTCCGACTGTATTTACCTAGGTATGTTTACTTGTTTCATTTGGTTCTTTTTCAAGACTTGGAGGCTTAATCTATTCTCGCACAAGGTGTACAGCGACATGGGAGGCGCTGATGCCATGAGACTGGCTGGCTTGATCAGTCAAATTTAGGAGTTACATTCTTTTAAATACGAGTGAGCTCACTTAATGGTCACTGGTTTACCTGTGCTGACATGAGATGAAAAGTGAAACATGGTATTTCAATATGTCTATCATGAGTGGGGTGCAGTTCAGAGATGTGAGACAGAGGCACGGAATGAAGACGAAAACATTGATATGATAGTTGCTCGAGCTGCCCGTGAGAGCTCTAACCTATCTGAACAAACTTTTCGTGTAGAGCCCATGACCAAAAAAAAGAGCGCCATGGCGTCTTGCGACTTGACCAGCGTTCGCCGTCTAATACCGTGGAAATCGCTAAAATACATCAGTTAATGCCTCTCGCACTTCTCTTTTTCAGTGGGAAAGCTCGTGAGACTCAGGCAAGTAAAGGCCTCATTCCGCAGCTCTTTGAGATATCCGATAATGCCTCTTCCTCCGAAGAGACAGAAGACCGTCGGTATGACGAATCGTGGTCAGAGGCAGATTGGTCCGTGGGACTATTCAATCCATCACTACCATTTGGCCATGCACTATCAACAGGCCCGTAAAACCCAAGGCCTGCAGGCCCATCATGGCCCACACACGGTTCTCCAAGAACATCCCGAAACGAATCCAAATCAGCGCGGTCCAAGGATGGGTATATTCTTGGACGTGGAAGTTCCTCTGTGTTGTTAATCGCGCCGTTTTGCACCGCAAATTCGTGCATCTCGTCGCAAAGATTGGCAATGACGGTGCTGTCAAGGCCGGAAGCTTTACTGGCTCTGATATAATGGTAGATAGCACCAAGACCAGCTGCCCACATTTTGAGAATGTGGTCATCGTCAGTTTCCCGATGCAAATGTGGGTTGGCCGTTTTGATTTGCAGGATGAGAGTTTTCTTGGAATCAATGTGCTTCGGCTTATGGCCATTAACAGCATCGCACGTTGATGAGGAGCTGTGCCTCAGGAGGGGTTCGATATACTGGTATGGCTCAATGGCATAGCCATTGGCCATTCGCATTGTTAATGCCATGTCCATGGTCATGGCGTGCTCGCCCGCGTTGCCTGTTGTGATAAAGTCCCGGTCCTCCCCCAAAACGGCAAACAGCTTGTTCAGGAACGTATTCACGATGCGTGAGCTTCGCCCCTGCTTCACAAAGTCGATTCGCCCTGTCTCTGAGTTGTGTTTAGGCTTGCTGCCCCAGCAGATTCGTACCATCACGTCTTCCAACTCGTCACCACTCTTTGCCGAAGACCGCTGCACCAAGGCAAAACCACCGGCATATGCTTTGCAATACTCTGTGACTGAGCCCGGAACTCGGTTGTCCGCGTCGATGAAGCCGATGTACTGGCGGTTTGGGAAATAAGATCTTGCCATGGCGATACCGAGATACATTCCTTCTCCCTTTCCGTTCCGTATCGTCCCGGTGGTTCGATCAACAACCTCGTGGACTCCAGCTGCTGCAAACGCCATTGCTGCCCCGGGATACTTTTGATGCACAAAGCACCCTTCCCTACCCCAAGTACAAAACTCTTCTAGCATTCTGGCTTGTGCCCCCCATCCGTTCTCTCCGTCTCGATGTGAACAGTTGGATACCAGGATCACCGCACAAAGACTCGGAATTCCCTTGATAACCCCCTTGACCACCTCGACCTGCTCATCCTTGCAGGGAACCACAATAACCATGCTTTCCAGAATCCGGTCTAATTCGTCTGGAAAAACCGCCACGGTGCCTCCTACGGGTTGGTTGAAATTTTGCGTGGGTTGGGTTTGCTGTTGTGAGGTTTGCTGTTGTGACAGAAGTCCTCTCCTTCCCAAATCGGACAATTCCGATGCGCCATAGAGGCGGTTGTCCATGTTGGTTGGTCGAGGTTCTAGCTCGACCACCTCCATCTGCTGCATGATGCACAGCGGGCCGAACGGCCGACTCCCAAGCGGCAAGCTGTATCGCATATTGTGCGGTGGCTTGATGTCATTGACATGTATCCGTGTTGCGCCGCAAATATGTGGTTGTTTCTTGGCAATCAAAGTTGTTCTCTGGCGCCGAACAAGTGTTCTGCGAGAGGGTGAAAAGAACACCAAATAATTTGGCAAGAACCTGGCTTTTAAGCAGAGAGTGTTGAAAGGGGTGTGAAAGGACAGCCTTTCAGTGAAGGGTATAACGCTTGGTAAAACGTATGTCGGTTGGGTGGTTAGTGACACAATTTAATACCGCTCCGGGGGCACTTCCTCAACGATATATATACACCACACTGGAAACCATCGGCTCGACACTCGACCATCTACTAAAGCTCACCGAACTAGGTTTGTGCACATGGTCACCCAAGAATCAATCACGAGCATTTTCTCACCATCTGCGAGCACGCGGCGCAAGGAGAAGCGGGCCTGGGAAGTTGAAAAGAAACACTCGGCTGGGTAGGTTAGCAGGGGAATCGCGCGAGGTGCCATTGTGGGTTGTACAGAACCAACCCATTATGAAGTTTTCGGACGGGAAACCGACTCGAGGTGTGCAGGATTGCAGTGGGTGCATATGGAGCCAAACTAGCTTCACACGGACATCTTGGTCATGGTCGCACACGGGAAGATTGAGGGGGGAGGGGGCATATGAGGCTATATGTTGGACCCGAGGGCTTGGTTCATAACAGCCCGATCCCAGTCCATAAAACGAACATTATCCCCTGGAAAACCAGAACTGCTGCTGTGATTGGCATTGGTTCTGCTAAGCCTGCGGTTTCGAGTTAGCTTGCTTACTCCGAAGCCCCAAAAAGAGGGCAGCTAACGAATGCGATCGGAATGTCCACCAACAGCAACGACCATCACATCTGCCAGTGTCTCATATTCCCAAAAGAAGCCCACCCTATCATTGGCAAAACATGACGACGTCCAAAGGCAGAAGTTCTTATCTGGGGCGTGCTGAATCGAGCAACAAATGGCCACTAACGCCATGTTACCTGGTCAGGGGCTAATAGTAAGCTGTGAGACGCTGTTGGCACATAGTCTGGCTCCCATCCGGTCCACCTTCCTGCTTTGATATGTTATTCCCGGTTTGTGTGAGGAAATCGATAAGAAATAGCAGGCCTAATTTTCCTAGCCCCTGGATGTCGTGGATGACGTGCTCCAAAAGCTAAGCTGCTAGCACGCAACTTCAGCTGCCTTGACCTTCCTTGGCATGCGTCTGGAGTCAGTGCCTCTCTGCAACGGGTGAGATATCTAGAAGTGTACCATCTGGGCACGTTGTGGACATAAAAATAGAGACAGCTACAAGTCTCAAAAGATATTCGAAAGGTATTAAAAGATAGTAAATAAGCCTTTAATCGTAATTGATAAGCCTTCGAAGATAGATCATGGGCCTTTAAACATAGTCTATGGGCCTTCGGGCTCGTTTAGAGACTTTTTACTATCTTTCGATACGTTTCGATTATCTTTCAAGGTCTCTATTTTTGTCCACAACGTGCTGGGCAGCCATCAAGGTGTCTGATACATGGCCTGTCAGGTGTGCTGCAGCTGACTAGTACCTCAAACCTGGAGCTTTTCTTTCTATATGGAAGCTTAGGAACACTTGGACCGCCTACCTAGCTAGCCGTTGTCGAAAACATATCATCATGGCGGAACATTTGCTAATCGACACGGACCGTACCCGTCACGCTTTTATTCTGTGATAGCTGCTTGACAGGTGAGAAGCATCGATAGCCATGCAGTCATAGGCTTGCTTAAGCTTACCTGATTCCAATTTAAATTTATAGTGACGGTGTGCACCCGATCAGTTAGTACCATAGACGTTGGGCCTTGAGCTGTGCCTATAGACTATATGGCAACGGATAAACGGCATCTCCTTTTATTTCTCAATCGTGGTTGCTGGGCTTAGGTGTGAAAGTCTGGTTCCGTTGCGTTTGAGAGGCCCAGGCTGGCCACACAGACACACACCTGCAGATTCACGAAGAAGGCCCGGGTAATTATATCAGCGTCTCGTTCTTTCCAGCCATCTCCCTCTGAATGATGGTCTGCAAAACTGCCCTTGCCTTGGTACCTCCATTGGATACATACCTATTTTAGGTGGCTGGCACCGAGTTCCATATGAGGGGCGTGTCGGCGCGCGTGTGTTCCCAACTATTCGGTTAACCGAAAACATGTTAGTTAGTTCTCTTCTTGGCCGAACAAAGAAGCATCTTGAAGATAGGTATCTACTTGGTAACCTGGCCCTATGCACCTAGCGTGACGTAGTCATCCTACCCTTGATCACTAAACAGCAACTGCAGCTATCACTTAGCTGCTCATCAAGCTTGACAGCAAGACGTCATATTTTCTAGATGTCGTTACAAGTCAACGGCCAACGAGATGGCATGTTTTCACGTGGACTGGCTGGCATGTCGGTTGGGCACATTATCACTATCAGCTCCCGAAACACCCGAAAAGCGTCGCTGTTCGGGTTCCTAGCTCCAAGCTCCAAGATTGGTTGGCAGCATGGAGTGCCCCAAGTCTGCATCTTCCGTCTGTATTCCTTGGCCATCCCCCTCGTTATCTCACAGAGCGGCAGTTTTTTGTCACATTTGTGCTCAAGCTCCTGGAACCGTGAGAGGGTCCATCCATTCACACCCTCTTCCATGCCATCTTACCTGCCGAACGCCCAACTGCAGTGAGCCAATACTTGTCACACCTCCACCGCCCCACAAGACGTACCATACTCGGGTCAGGCTGGGCTTGGCCAAAGAGAAGACAACCGATGTGGTTTGTTACCCACCTAATTCAGAGTCACTTGCCCTTCTGGTTCAGCGGCTCATGGCGGGGACCTCAGTTGGGAAACCCTGTGCTGACGTCTTCCTAATTCGTCAGGCCATTCCGCCACAACTGGTTAATTTGAGTCAGACATGATAACCTTTTGCAGAAATGATAGCGAGGTCCACATTCGTCTAGTCCGAGATCGGCAATGGCTTCGGCGAGGAAAACAAGATTGCTTGGATTGCCGTTGGTGATACACCAATATAGTCCCGCATTGTGGCTTCAAGGCACTTCGAGAAGTTTACCTAGGTAGCACGCTTTCTTCTCGACCCTGGACCCCTGGTTCGGAAGACCGACCAGCTCCTCCTGCAGCCCATCACACACATGCGGGCACATACGCATTGACAGTCTTCGCTCCCAACCACCTGGAGGTGTCTCATTGAGACTTGTCCACTGGGAATGACGCTACCGTTGCTCAATTCAAGTGCTTTCGCACCATTCACCGTCTTTTTCACCTCTATTACCGGATTGATCACCAGGTGAACACCCGGCAAGACAGTGATCTTTTCGAAAGAGCAAAAAGCGCCAATTCGCTGCAACAAGACCACATCGCTAGGGAAAGGTCTGAAGATATGTCCCAGGGATTTTGATCTCAGTCTGTAACGGGTAGCCACTACCTAGTCTAGTTTGTGATCAATATCATCATACGGTATCAAGGATAAGAGTATATGCAGCGTTGGCTTTGGGAACATGGTTCGACAACCTCCTAATGGCACATCAGAACTTATCGCATGTTCCCAGGCGCAGGTGCCCCTTACTCACCGACTTGACCGGTGGCCAGTCACCGTCGCACAGGTCGCAGAATCACAGAGCCAAAAATCACCGTTGAATGGTCAACTGAGATGAGCAAGCATACTTACCTACCTACCTACCTAGGTACGTACCTACGTGAGTGACTATATGCCTCATTCCCGCTATATCTACTCAGCTAGAGATATAAGCTTGCACGCTGTGAACAGAAAAACTGGCACTGCAAAAGCAGGTTAATACATGATGACCCTCCGAACCGTACCTACCTTGAAAGATGGTTAATTAGCCTTGAAACATGGTTACCAGGCCTTCGAAGATAATTAACAGGTTTTGGGAATGGGGTAAGAGTCCTATCTAAGATCGTAAAAGGTATAGATAGGCAATGGAGCAATATAGGCTGTTGGCTTAAACTTGATACCAGTATCGATCATGATGGTGTATTACCGATCATACCTATTTCCACCTTGACTTCCGGAAATTTCCGCCACCATGCACGTTGGAACGCCAGGAACACAGCAAGGCGTCCTCCGAGTTCTCAAGCCGACATACATGACAGACAAGCCTGTTGAATTGCTAGATAGACCTTGCAAAGTATTAGATATATTTCCAAAGGTTCAAATAGGCGTAGTATTAGTATCGGTTACCATAAAATTGGGGAATGTCCGATATCTGTCGATATCAAGCATCCTCAACCGGTTTTTCAGAGGATGCGTCAAGATGAATTGCGGGTTGTGCACATCCGCGGGCGTTTGGGGAATGGGTGGTAAGAAGGCCTTCCGAGGCTGGATGTTGGCGACAGATCGCGCTTCTTGTTGCTTGTGAGTGTGTTGCTTTCGTGCCTTTTTGGCATGCTGCCTTCTCCCGCTAATGCTTAGTTTTACGGGATATGGTGTTTTACTGTTCTGTTGGTGACTTGGGGAGGTCTGAGCACTTTCTTTGTGCGAGTCAGCCTTTTGAGGTTGACACCTCCCCATCCGGGTTTATTTAAACTTTGTTGAGCTTTTTGGGGCTTAATGAAACTTATTTGAATACAAACACGCCGAGTCAAAGGCTTTCTACAGTATTTTCAATTTTTTCAATTATCTTTTTTTGTGGGGGGGGGGGGGGGGGGGGGTATTGTGTGGTTATGTTAGATAACACGATGCACTCTATGAGGGTCCATATTATGGGGGTTGCAACTGTGTGATTGTATTGCTGGTTCTTCTCTCTGTTCCTGCTCTCTTTTATAGACCTTTCTGCAGGACTCCTTCTACCACATGGTCAACAGATCATGGCCACCGCCACCAGACCATGGCCGCGGCCGACAGACCATGGCCACCGCCAACTGAAGGAAGGACTCCTTGCTAGTAAGACCCCTTTCTGACAGGTTAGCACACTGCGTTCAGGTTTGGCAGGCTTTCCGGAAGACTTTCTGGTTTTTTTTTTTTACTTATCATCATCTGTTGACATGAGGTCTAGGATCAATGTTCCTCCCCCCCATCCCTCGCCCCCTAGTCTCGATAGCAACCACCCATTTTCCTGATTAGCATCAACTATGGTGACCACGTCAGAGCCGAGTCCTGGCAATATTGTCTAGATCCCATTATCACCATGATTCTAGGTATCCGGTATTTTCCGGTAAAAAGTAAGCAGCTAATTATGGGGAGCGGCGTTTAACCGTTATTTACTAGGTACCTAGCCCGCTAACTGTAACGGTCTCAAGGCAGTGTATTGCAACTAACTAGTCCACTCTACGAGTACACTGAGCTTGAAGAAGAAAAGAAAAAGAGAAAGAGAAAGAGAAGGTTTGACAACATGAGCCTCTGATATGGCTGGGCGCGTTGGCCAGTGCGCGGGGATAGAAGGCTCTGGAGTAGTGGTCTGTGCGTGTGTGTTCTGGGAATAGCTTCATCAAGGCCGAGGGTTGCCGAGGTCCATTCCAGGGCTCAGCCCGTTACACTAACTAATGCGGTACCTATCATGTTCGATTGCTTAACGGAATGGTGCCTATGAGCTATTTCACTAAGTGGCTCTGCCACACCCTCAATGTCAGATATCAGGCTGGGTTGGAATGTACAACTCTTGGGGTGTCTACCTATATGTGTCTGAGGCAATAAGTTGTGGCAGCAGAAACCTTCCCATCATGAATAACTGGATACAAGCGAACAACGAGGAGGGGTATAATGCCAGTCCGAGTCGTACTGGCCCTCCATGGAATTGCTTCTATATATATGCGAGCTCTTTGTCCCCGGTACGTCCAGGGGATCCATAAACACCACAATATTCCACACTCCCTCACACCGTACTGGCGACTTACCGTGTGTAATACCCACCACCGTCTTTGTCACTGGCCTGCTTCAACACCCTACACGGCGTTTATTCTCCAGTGTAAGGGCAGCGTCGCCCTCCATTTCACTCCGTAGCTGGTTTTGATGCTGCTGATAAACTCTGGAAATATTGGGGATGTTCCCAGGCCGAGTCAAACGCACGCTCGGCAGCCATTGGCCGTATCAAACTGTCCACACCACCATTCTCTTCCTTGATAATCCCTATTTGAGGCTGGCAGACCTGTATCCGTGAGCATATCTTTCTTCGGGATGACCAGAAGGATAGTTGCTATCCGGAAGAGCTAGACGTAGTAGCCTCACTCAACTCGTGAGGTATCACCCTTGTCTCTGGTTACTTTGCGGCTGCCTAGACGATACTCAAGCAAGCCCATCAGCAAGAGCCTTGCAAGGCCACCGATAACAGCCTCGATCTATCACCTCCATTCTTGAAATTCAGAGAATGCTGGCTGACATTCTATCCCGACCTCGGAGCTGAAACGGGTTCTCATCCGCCCCTCCATATTCGATTTTGTCATTCTCAATGGCGTTAGGACCCGTGCCCGAAATTGACATATATATTCTCAGATCTACTACCTTTTCCGTTGGTCTCCGACATCGGGATGGCCAACCGGGAGTCATCAACAGAGTATTAGTTCTTATCAGGTGTGATATTGGTTGTATGCCCATGTTTCCCCTTCCTTGTTGCCATCCTGCTCTTATACGCTGTCGGAAATGTTCAGCTGCCATCAGAGCTGAAGTAATCGGTGAAAGCTGTCGAGATAAAAACATGAGGTGGGAGCCAGGGTTGGAGATTTTGACTGAATTATCAGATAAGCTCCCCTTCAGCAAGGTAAGGTAAGTTGAGCTTTCAATGAGTGGAATCTTGCCTATAGAAGGCAGCAGATACTTATGCATCACTCTGATAAGAGAGTCACGCTGATATTGGACTATCGCTGACTGTTAACCAGCGCTGGGAGGTGTGGATGACGAACAACCGACCCACAGATGACGCCGCTGAAAGCCACAAAGTGAGTGACATGACCGAGCAAACTTGCACACCGCTATATTGTCACAATCGTTGATGAAAGAACTAACGCACGGAGCGCAGGGTGCTCCCAGCCAATCATTACGAACCAATCGGGAGAGGAGCGACGGGCTCGTC
>MU866486.1:0-23112 GCA_033296915.1 Triangularia setosa | reverse complement strand
TCCCGGGGCACCAATCAATCAATTATTCGGAAAGGCATCAATTCAATCCAATCATTAGGCCTGGATTGGATTGATTGGATTGTTGGGAGCGCTGCTTAAATGTGGGGACTCACAGGTATGCCTTTCAACAGATCAGGTGAGTTTGTATACCGGTTTTGAGTAAAAGCTCTTCGTTGGCCTTGTAGGTAATCCACGTCACTAGAAATTCTACTAGGCCGGCAGAAGCCATATCTTGAATCGTCGTATGCTGTGTTATGTCCCAAAAAATGACACTCTCCAAAATGGCGATTAGGATCCCTCGCGGCGAGCTATCCGGGGTTTCAGGGGCTCCCAAGCCTCAAAGCAAGGTCTCCACCGCCACACAAAGTCTTTAAAAAAAAGACCAAAAATTCACTCGTTTTTTATTGAGTTGTAAATGTTAGACGATCCGCCCAGGGGTCGAACCTGGAACCTCCTGATCACTTGAATCTCGAAGAGTCGTAGTCAGACGCGCTGCCATTACGCCAGCGGACCCTATTTCTTGTTGGAGATTGATGTCGAAAATTACTAATATCCGATGGCATATAGAATCTTCCGCATTCCTGGAGAATATTCGATAGAAAACCAAAAGAAATGCCCAATACAATGATTGCTATGCTCAATGCTTTACAAAGAAAAAATACTTGCGGCGTCAGCCTGAATCTGATGATGAATCCTCCCAACCCGTTCCAGTGGAAACGAAGAATTGCCTCTCTTGCTGTCTCGAAAAAACCAAATCAGCCACTTGCAGCCCTCTCACCCTTCTCTTTCCTATTCACGACTGACTTCAAAACTTGTAAATGTTCCTCGGTAACTCGAATCGCCTCCTGAAGCTCTCTGTCATCCATTCTTTCTTCCCGCAGCTTCTCCTCTACCGTTCTTGGGTCCACAGTCCTCTTTCTCGGGGCTGGCATGCTGCCATCATTCAGTCGATCCAGCCCAGCTCTCTCCTCAATCCATTCCCACAACTCACTCTCTTCTCTGCTCCACATCTCCTCGTAAGCCGCAAGCCGCTGTGGGTAGTTTGCAAATCCGATGTCGCGGCCATAGAGCGCTGGTCCTTGTCGAGTACCAAACCCGAACCAACTGGCCACCAATAGGCCGACAAGCAACCCGTACACCACATTTCCAGTAAGAATGGGCCTAATGATATCAACAAGAGGGCCAAGGAAGGGCCGCGCAGGCTCAAACAGACCCCAACTTTCCTTGATAGACACCTTGGCAATACTCTCAACGTCACTGGCTTGATTAGAGGCCAGCGTGGACTTCGCCTTGCGCCCACGCTTCTTGCCACGTGCTCCTGTGGCATTACCACCAAGAGTACCAGACCGTGGTCGGGAAGATATAGCTGCTCGTAGACTGGCAAAGAGATCCTTGCAATACTGCGTCTGCCCTTCATTTGCGCCCTTCTCAATGGGACCTACATCGCTAAGGTTAACACATCAGAACTAACTACTAGCATCTCAGAAACAACATACCCTTCAGCCAGCTCTTGCCGGACCACTCGATGGTGCAGTTGATCTGAACACGAGTGCCATTGTTATCACCCCATGTAAGACAATACTTTGTCTTAACCACGAAAATATTGCCGCTTGGTACGTCCGGGTTTTGGGTACTGCAAAGGACATTGACAGACTTCTCAAGGTCGATCGACTCTAGCTGCTCCGTAACAATGCACTTTGTCTGCTTGGGTCCTATCGATGCATTAAGAGGCTTTATGTACGTGAACGTCCGTGTCTTGACCTCTCCGGTGAGGCCTCGCTTGTCCTCCATCTGGAGATCCAAGCACTTTTGGTCAACGGTCAAGAACTTGCCCATCCATGCCGCCGAGCCAGGTCCAAATAGCAAGTTATAGACTTTTCCCAGCGGCGCCGGGATGGTTTCGTCGCCCAAGATCTTTTCGTAATGTGTCACTTCATCACCGCAGTCTGTCGGGGCATGGGTAGCAGGACCAGGGAAATCACCACCGCTTGCTGGGGTACTCTCGTCGGTCTTCTCCGAAGGCACCAGGGCTGTGCCGGATACCTTGCGGGTGGCGGCCTTATCAGGGCCCTCCGAAGTCGCGTCCGCCGGCAGGCTCGTATCCTGGCTATCCTCCTCTTCCTCGTCCTCATCATACACATCGTCATCATCGTCATCCCCATCAGCGCTCTCGTCATCGGATCCGGAGATGCTGTGGCTTCCTGCCACAGATACGTTCTCCACATCAACCTTCTCGGTACGGTCGCCACCTGGCCCCTCCAATCGAACGCCATTGAGCGAGCTCTGGAGGTGAGGATGGCCAAGCTTCCAGATCTTGATGATGAGATCGTAGGTCGTGTCACGGCTCGCGAAGGAGGCAAATATGTGCTTGGCATGTAGGGTAGCAATTTCCAAGCCGTTCTTGAACACCAGCGCCGTGCTCCGCTTCTCTACTGAGACAATCTCGTCGAAGCTCATCACCAGCGTCGTCACCCAGCCCAGGATATTGCTGCTGAAGCAGAGATGTCCCTCGGAGATATATAGCCGGCCATGGGCAAGAATCTCACGCTGTAATGCACAGCTATAGTCCTCAATTAAATAATCGTCGTCGGGCACGCTTTTGAAAAGAGTATGAAAGTCACGATTGCGTTTCTTAGTCGCGACAGCAAATCCGGTAAGCTTCGGGGTGCTTCCCGCAGCGTTCGGGTTAGCAAGTGAAGAGTTGGCAGCAGAGATAGCAGCGCCGATCGCGCTCGCAGATGTGTTGTGTGTAGCTATGCTGCTGCCTCGCTTTCTGCGGTGACCAAGGGCGCTGCGAATGCTTCCGCTCCGGTGAACACCTGATTTACCCTCATATACACTCCCTGCTGGAGGTGTGCGATCTCCGTTGGCAGAATACAACGATCTTGGCCGCGAAAGATGTGAGTCGTCCACGATTTCCGTAACGACAGGATGAGGATCCGGTGCTGATTCTGATCTGTTTCTCGAATCGGAATCTGCAAATTTTGAAGCAACAGGGCTTGGAGCATTGCTCGGTGTCTCAGCTATACCGAGCTGGCTGAGACTGAGATCACCCATACCCAGCGTTTTCACGGCTGGCTCCTTCGATTCCAGAGACAAATCCGGCATGGATGAGGATTCAACCTCGACACTGTCCTGCTGTTGCTGCTGCTGTTGCGTATTATCGGTTTCTTGAGATGGCGTCCCGGCTCTAGACTTGGCTCCAGGAGTTAAATTCGCCGTTGAGATGGTATTGCTAAGGGAATTGGCAGTATTCTGGACAGCTGAGAACATCGACGAAAAGAAGGTGGCGGCAGGATTTGGTGAAGCTGGTCCAGCTTCTGGTGTCGGCGTAAGGGGAGCGGATGTTATCGTTGATAGTTTGCTTGGGCCTGCATTTGACCCTGCTCTTCTTCGTTGTGTTATCATATTCCCCACGGGAGACGCATTCGCCGACCGACGAGGACTGCTGCTGGTCGCCACGATGACGGGCAGCTGGGGATCGGTTGGGGTGGGAGGGGTATTCACGATTACTGGCGGAGTCGGCTCTCCATGTGGCGGAGTCTGTGGTGTTTGTGGCGGGGCTTTCAGAGGTTCCAACTTCGGACCGCGTGAGACGGCGCGGTTATGGCTGGTCGAGACCTTGGGTTCAAACTCGGGGTTTGATGCTGGTGAAGGTTGCTCAGACACAGTTTTCTCGTCACCGGAACTCTTTTCCGAGCTCTTCTTCGAGCGAAATACGTCCCTGAGCCGGTTTCCAGACGTGGACCTTTTCGGCGGATCGGAATCGGGGTGTAGGAGGTTGTGTGTTCGGGACTTTCTCAGCGAGGGGGCAGAGTCGAGACTATCCGAGGAGTCTTGTGGCAAAGTCGAAGATCGGATCGATAGTCTAGAGATTTCAGATGGCAAGACGTCTGAAGTTTGTGACTCTGGCTTGTATTTCTCCTGCACGAGGGGCGAGGATGTAGTTAGGTGCCCAATCTGGGATGGATGGACTGAGAGAGCGGTGGGACGGGTGTTCGGCCTAGCGAGCGAATGTCACGGGTGTCAGTTGAACATTGTAAGTGAAATCACAAATGAAAAACAGAATGATGCGAGATGAGCGTGTATCCGGAAGGACCGGTAATTAATAACGTGCGTTGGGAGAGGCTGATAATGAGGGCCAACAACGAGGAGCAGAAACGCTGCCTGTGGGAGGCACAGGTTGGTTGACGACGAGAGCCAAGAGGTCAGGTAAGGTGGATGTGGACCGGAGCTGCGTATACGCGGATTAAGTGCCCGGGCCCGGTTCCCTAACAGATGCTAGCTTTCGTAATTATAGGCGGGATCCTCACTGAAGGGTCGCCAAGAGTTCTCGACAAGGCTGGACAAATTGCATGACGAGGCCCTGTTGAAGGGGTAAAAAGGGGTGAATCAAGGATAGAGAGATACTCACGATGGTGTGTCAGACTCGAAAGAGATCAAATCGGCATTCTCCTCGCTGAGCTGGCTGTCGGTGCGGCGCAGAGAGCTGGTTTCGCTGGCAGGGCCATCTGCGTTGGGGTTGTCTGGCCCTCTGTGCGGCTCGACATCATCGTTGCTGGCGCTGCTGTAAATGGGAGAGGTCTTGTTTCGCCGCCGTTTTGCCGCAATGGCCTTTGGCAGTAGCTTTCCCAGCCCGTTTGAGGTGCCGTCCATTTTGATCTGCCAGTGCAGCAATTAAGCTGGATCGAGGTCTGTGGTTTTTGCAGGAGGTGGATTTGCTGCGCGTTGCTGGTGATAGAGTTGTGGGCGACAGAGTTGTGCGTCGAGCGAGACTTGCGGTTCAGATATGAAGTCCGGATACAGGTACGGATAGCTGCCTATGATGACATCGTCATAGGCCGAAATGCCAAGAAGTGGCCACTTAGATCAATTCAGGGCTTGAAAGTCGGGAAGGCTGCTGCTGAGGTCGACCTTGTTGAATCACATAATGCGGACTTGTTATTGAAGATGACAGGCGCAATGGAGAAGTTGTCTTTTCTCGGAAGTTTTTATGACGTTTCAAACCCGAGATTAACTAATAGAGGGAGTAACGGCCCCTCTTCTGCTTGTTCCATCCCAATGCGACAACTTGTGCTGTACCGAGCGTAAGGTTCCCGTCGTGTTGCACCAAGCAAAGAACTGGCTGCGGCAAACGCATAGGGCACGAACCAGGCTCCCCTGGAGTCGCTGCGATAAGATAAGCATATATCCCCGCCAATCCTCCAGCCCTACGTGCCCATGGACCCGACGCCTTTCGCCAGCAGTGGGCGGCCAGCTTCTGAAAGTCCTCTGTCCACTGAAGCAGATCATCCACCCCGCCAATCGTCATCGCGAATATCTTCATTCGCCGCAGTGTCGCCTATTAACCACATTTGCTCCTTTTCTGATATGCGTTGCGCGCCTCTCCCATGGAGTCTGCCGCGCTAACAAAGGTATGGCATGTTCTCGATCCGATGGCCAGGCAAACAGGCAGCTAATTGACACTGAGATCCCAAGGCACACGACCATGCACGCGCTGCATCCATTGCCACACAAACATCCGATACAACTGTCGCTGTCACTGAACATGCACAGGCTGCTGGCGAGTTCGCCAATGCAGCGAAAGGGACGACGAGCATCGAGGCTCTGCGCATGCTGAACTTGTTGGAGCAACATCATAAGCGGCTGTCTGAGTTGCTGAAGTTGCCCTTAGAACTCCCCAGCCAGAACAATATCGACAGTGATATTGCCGAAACCGATGGAAAGGAATCTACGGACCACGGCGATGTCAAAGCTGCAACCTCATCCAAAGCTTCGTCTTCTGCTACTGGATCTACACATGCGACGAAGCCCATCCCAACGCTGTCTCACCAACGGTACCCTGGACGAAATCTGTCATCCTCCATAGCAAACAACTTGGCATCTGCCCGAGGAATTCGATCCAAGTATCCCAGCCAGCCGCTGGCACCCAGCGTTTCCAATGACCAGGCACCTGGAAGTTTGGAAGTGCATCCCCGCAGGGAAAGCTCCACGAGAGATTCCAAAACCCTAGATTCCCTTGACCACTCACGCAAGCCAGGCTGGGTTCCCCCTGCCATAGTTGAGGATAGATCCAGTGAGCCCACCAAGGTTGAACAGAGTACTACCAGTCCGGCCCCCAGCGATGAGGGCTTCTCCAGGTTTTATAGCACATTTGGCACTTTGATCAACCGTCTCTCCGCTCCTCTCGCCTTCGCAGGGCTCCCATTAATCTCCGAAGAGTCCTCAGTTACCTCCGGCCAAACCAATCCCGTCCGCCCACCAGAGCCCATCCCTTCAAGAAAGCGCCAGTGGACCGCCCACCCTCCAACAACGACAACTGCTACTACTGAGCCTGATCTCAAAAAGATTTACTCCCGTGCTGCACTCCGATCCCTCCCTCGAGACCCAAGCGCTGCCGACTCATTCTATTTCGTCCCAACCAGCGGTCATACCGTCTCCTACGCCAGTATTCTCCACCACGAAACGAAAGAACGCCGCCGCCTCGCAGCTTCCATACACCGCGACCCTAACAGCCTGGAGGACGACGACGAAGACGACTTTGTTGACGCGCAAGAGATCCAAATCCCTCAGCCAGGCTCTCGAAGACCACCATCGTTGCTGTCGTCACACTCGGGGAAATCCCGAGGGCCAAACGAGAAAGACCAGCTCCGCAATGTTGTTGAGGAGCTGCAGCTCGAAAATGCCTCACTCAAGGATGCTCTAGACAGGGTGAGTAAACGCCTGCACGCATTTGAGCTCAACAGTCAGAGCTCTCACTTGGCCTTGGCGCAGAGCTTACGGTTGCAAAGACCTGGGTCGCCGATGAGTGCTTCCAGTGGTGGGGGCTATGGACATTTACCTTCGGGTGGAGGCGAGGAAGCTGCTCTTAAGAAGAAGAATGCAGAATTAGAGGAGCAACTGGCTGAGTTGGCAAGGCGGATGGCGGTCAGGGAAAAGGATTATGACAGGCTGGAGCAGACTGTGGAGAAATACAGGGACAGGTGGGAGAAGCTGAAGGCTGGAGCCAAGGCGAGGAGGGAGGCGCAGGGTGGTTCTTCTACTGCTGGTGCTCCTGGGGGCGATAGAGGGGAGGGCGCGGTGGATGTATCTAAAAGATGATGACTTATCTTTTGTGAGAGAAGGGGGATGGGCCAGCATTTCCTCTTGTCTTTTTTATAGAAGACAGCTAAGTTATAAATTGACATTTGACGTCTTAGCATAGTATCAAAGATAGTTTTAAAATATTGGTTATGAAAAGATTCATAGCCTAGATTGACACTTTGATGAGAGAGGCAACATTCTTGAATTTCTGCTTGTTTACTTCCCCTGATTCGGTTTGGTTACTGCTGGCAGACCTTACTCTGTACTTCAGTTACATGTTGCCAAGATCCGTTCACTGGATTCTTGGGAAGGGGGGGGGAGGGGGAAGTTGGTTGCCACGCACCAACATCACTCACTACAGGCGAAGGCCACGCATAAAAAACTGTGTTCTTCTTCCTATTTTCCCTTTTATCTCTCTCTGTATCCTGACTCTTTTGTTCTCCTTTTCCCATCTACTCTTCCGTACTCCTGGCTTAACAGAACGACTGGCCAGCTTACCTGTAACCACCGTCTCTTGTTCTCAACTTTTCTCCCCCTTCCCCGCTGAATCAATTACACCAGAGGTGCTATCGGAAAGCCCGTTTTCCTCCTCTTGAATGACCCCCATGCTCCTTGACCCCCACCCTTTCCCACACTGCTTTTCTCAGCCTCCAGCCCCCCCCCCCCCCAAAAAAAAAGCAGGTAGTAAACCCATGCTGCAACGAATACCACCGTTCTCCTATAAACATCGGTGATTGCTAAAAGGAGAAAAGACTAATTTACCAAAGTCTTCCAGAAAAAACACAGAAGGCACATATGTAGGGAGACGATAAGCAATGAAAGTGGGAGCAAAAAAAGACCAAAAATGACGACAAAAAGAATAGGGTGTTGGTACTATCTACATATAATCCTTCACATATTTCGGTATCTTCCCTGTCAGTTGTGGCCTATCCCATCTAGGTGTGGTAATACAGCTGTCTTTCTCGCTGTCTCTCCCGGTCTTGCCCCACACCTTCGATACCCTCCTCCTTTTACCTCTTTCCCATCTTTTCTGCCTCCCAAAAACCATCGCATGCATTTCAATATCACACCTCCAACTACCTGATGTCCCTCCCCATCATGACTCCTCCCACTCCTACGCACAACGGCCCAATTCGAAATATATGCACAAATACTTCTCCAATCCACAAAACTTTCCCCTTTCCTTGTCTTGAAAGTCCCGCAAACACCAATCCTGCTAGCCCAGGCACACCTTCAACGTGCCTACCCAGAAAAGTGGAACTGGGTTGCCTCCAACTGTCCCAAACCATCCCGAGGCGCCACATACCGGCGGCGGTACGTGTTTGTAAAGTCCTGCATCAGAATACGAATCTGCCTGCGGTCAGAGTCCGATCCGCTGAGCTTCTCTCTGATCTTGCCGAGGAGGCGGTTGGCTTCCACGGGCGTGACGGTTCCCGCAGGAAGCATCTGGATAGTGCTCTCGACCCAGGCGGCTGTCTCCTGAGGAAGGAGCTGGAACATGTGCAGCAAGACGCCGCTGCCGTCGGCGAAGCAGTCGCTGGGGAAAGTGAACATCATGCCGGCCATGGTCTGCTTGATCAGCGCTCCACCCTGCTCGAGCAGGAGTTGCTTAACGATCTGGCGAAGCTGAGCGCCGGATGTTCCAAGGGCATCGCTGGACGTGGCAGGGTTTGGCCCACCATACGTGAGCAGATCGCGGATGTAGTGGAGGGCTGCCGAGACAGGCTCCTGCTTCTCCAAGGACAGAGCCGAAATCGCAGCCTGGAAGATAGGCGTGAAGAGCGGAGAGGGAATGAGTTTGGTGGGGTAGTAAAGGAGAGCGTCAATGAGAAGGCGGTAAAAGTCCTCAATGACATCTGGGAGATCGATGGGTTTGATGTCGCTCATGGTGCGGAGAACGCTAGTCGCCTGTGCCTCGAAGAAGACATAGATGTTGTCGGTAATCCCATCTTCGACGTGTTCTCTATCCTCGGAGAACTCCCTCAGAACTGCACTAGTGGCCCAGAGAAAACACCCTTGTTTCGATGCCGCGAAACCTTCAGCCAACTTGTTGGCCAATGGCCCAAGTAGAGGGGTAATAGCTGTTCTGTAAGAAATCACCATGTTCCGCCAGCATCGGCACACTCGCTCGCAAATTGGGATGAACGAGATAAAGTTATCCAAGATGGTTGATAGGATCGGGAAGACCTCTTGCCAATACTTGACCGAGGGATTTTCCTGGCCACTGGGAATATACGGCACCACGTATTGGGCAAAGTTAGTAAGGAGGTTGATGTGATCTATGGAACAAGTCAGCGAAAACCAAAACTAGTGTCGTGCAAGGAAGGAGAATATACCGGCAAGATCAACTTTGGATTTCTCGTCCGTTGCTTGATTGGCTTTGACCATCAAGCGGTTGATCAAGGGGTCGCAGTAAAGTTTGAGCAAGCTGTAAATCTCCTCTGGCTTTTGGACACCAAGGACGACAGCAACGCCCTCCGTAACTTCCTCCTTGCTAGGCATAGGAAGCTTGTCAAGGATCCCATCGTAAAAGACTTGCAACTGGATGACCTGCTGGCTGAGCAAACTCTTGCAATCAGTACAGAAATACTTGAAAGACTGAGCCGCGGCGCGAAGAATCTCCTGCGAGTCGGATTGAAAGGAGGAAACAATATACTGGAATTGAGGTTCCAGAAATTCGGGGTGCGCCGCAGTCCATTCAGTGTAGCGACCAAAGACCATAATGGCTGCAAATCGGAGCTTCTCGTTGCTCACGGGGATCTGCACCAATAGCGGAAAGATCTGAGGAAGGACAGAACTGTCGGCATTATCCACCATGCGGCCCATGGCACGCATAGCAAAAAGGGGTGCCTCGAGAGACTGCCAGTGGGGGACCGAGGTAGGACTTGCAAGGCCTCCAAACTTCTCCTGCCACAGTTTGATGGCATCATAGACTTTGGTAAGGCATGCCGATACACCCATTACCTCACACGAGTCTTTCAGCGTATCCCCCATATGGTGACGGAACTCTCTGAATTTCTCTTCTTGCTCACGATCGCCGTCGAAAAGATCAACATTGTTGGGGTCATCCGATGCTGGATACTCGAGCTGTTTCAGAAGGATGTCGACCAGCTGGGCAAAGACGTCAACAAGCTGTACCCGAGCCTCGATGTAGTGCTCCAAGGTCAGGTACTGCTTGAGCTCGTACCAGAAGTTGAACGTATAGTGGAGCACATCCTTGTCCTTATCTCTGGCACAGCATTCAAGAAGGCAATCCACAATAGGGCGGAAGTGTTGAGGCTCGCGAGCAACCAACAAAGCCCACGACTCACCAGCCTCAGCGAAGACACGCGTGATCGCCTTGAAGCCTTCGGTATCCTCCTCGTCCACGAGAGCCTGGATGCGTGGCCTGAGTTCAAGCAATCTGGGAAGGAGGAGAGCGATCGTGTCACGGTTGTCATCCACCTCTTTGGTCTCCCGGCAAATCACGGTAAGGCAGTCCGCCGCAGCCAGAAGTGAGTTGTCGTTGGCCACCCCGTGCAGAACCGCACTCATGAGAGGAGAATTGACCACAACGCCCACGGGCACTTCGCGCAGCCATGAGCTGATGCAGTCAAAGAGCTGAGGATTGGTTGCCGCAGCAGCTGCCAGTTATTAGCGTGGAACAACAAGAGGCATTCAGGGGCGAAGCGGATGCGAGAACGTACTAGAAGACTGAGCATAGTTGATAAGTAGCTGCACTACCTGCTCGGCATTGTCCCCCAGTAGTTCCGATGTCCTCTGGGTGAGTTCTTCTTCCTGTCATGACCCAATTAGATACTGATCCCAGGCCGCTCCACCAAAAACGGAGTGTCGCGAGGTAAAGGTAGAGACAGAGGCGCGTCGCAACATATCGGTCCACATACAGAAAGGGTGATTTTTCGTCCTTCAGTGACTTCTTCTGGAAGCACGCGAAGGAAGTCCAGGATGCAGGCGTGGCTTGTGACGTCGTTCCCAAGAGTTGAGACAACGGTGGGTAAAACATCCTTCCATGTCTGCATCTGGATCGCCAAGATTGCGAGGCAGACACAAAGCTGAACCCGCACCGGCTTGGGACCGGGCGCATATTTCTTGAGCAGCATCAGAATCTGGCTGCGCAACGCGGGGAGGTCGCCCTCGGAGACCTGAGTTGCGAGGTCATATGTGATCTTACGGTTCAGTCAGCCTCAGCCTATCATAGCCGGATGTTTCTTGTCTGGGGTCTTGTGTGCATGTACCTTGCCCTTCAGGGTCGTCGCCGCGAAGAGCTGCGCTTCGGCCTCGGTCGAGCTCTGAAGTATCGAGATGGTCGTTGTCCAGGCGGCTTTCTGTATTGGTAGGGTTAGGTTAGCATGGGGAACATCATGTGGCCCGCTTGTATAAGCCTGTTACTCACAGACTTCTGGAACTTGGCCAGGTAATCGGCGGCCTGCTTCTTCTTCTCATTATCCCCGCTCCGCATGGTCAGCATGGCCTGCAGCACACTGCCGACGGCAAAGGCCTCCTCCACGCCATTTGAAGCCATGACGAGAGCGTGCGACGGTCGCTTGGGGGGGGGGGGAAGGGTTGAACAAAGTGGACGGATGGTTTGCAGTCCAGTTAGTGGGGTTGGATGAGGCAGCTGTTGGCGAAGCCGCAAAAGACGTATGCGAAGATGGCCCCTCCCTCCAAATTATAGCGGCAGTAAGATTGCTTTCCTGGCGTGTTGCGTCTGGCGGCTGTTGGTGAAAGCTCGGTTCTTCGCGCGGAGAGGAAGGAGGCGCCGTTTGTTTAGGCGGGGTTCGCGGGGGATGGAAGATGACCGCAAGGTTTCGTTCACGGGCAAAAGCTTGGTGTTGTTCAGAAGGTGGGATGGGTCTTTTGACTGTTTTAGACTTTCTTTGGCGACGTCGGTCCCTCATGCAAGCAAAAGAGAAACGTCAGGCTGCCCGACAACACCGCCCCCACCATTGGCACTGCGTAACACCAAGCCAATTGCGGCGGGACGTCTGCACTGGCTTGCTTGTCGAAGAAAAGGAGGGGGAGATGCACGGACCACATGCTAGTGGTCCACTAGGTCTTGGCCTTGGGCCTGACGGCAGAGCTCCGCCAGATGGATTTCTCTGGGCGAATTTCACGACACGCTTGAGCGCGACAAGTCTGCTTACCGCAACCGCAACCGCAACCGCAACCGCAACTACAACCCCAACTGCAACCGCAATCGCGCCCGTTCACATAGCTATTCCACGCCAACAAACCTATTCACACCACACAATGACTGGAAGAGGAGGTGGCGGTGGTCGCCGGGTTCTGCTCCCACCAATCAACTTTCTTTTCAAGCTCCTGCAGCAGAGAACAACAGTCCAGATCTGGCTGTACGAGCAGCTCTCCATCCGCATCGTTGGCATCATCCGTGTATGTGACTGCCACATATCCTCTGCCTACTGTCATGGTGCGCTAATACTTGTTTTCTGGTCCAGGGTTTCGACGAATTCATGAACCTTGTTGTAAGTGCGACGCATACCCAGACAGCGAATCCAACAGCGACCTGACTTTGAATCCTCTAGATTGATGATGCGGTGGAGGTCAAGCAGATCTCCAAGACAAATGACACAGAAACAAGAAGAAACTTGGGAGTACGTCGATTTTGTGCTTCATGAAGGGGGCGATTCCTGTGCTGACTGTACTCTAGCAAATCCTCCTCAAGGGAGATAATGTGTCCCTCATCCAGAGCTATACCGGGTGAAGAGTCAATTATAGATGGCGAAATGACAGGGAGATTGGTCTATTTTTGTTTCGATTGTCTAGAAATGTCAGGGTTGGCAGGAGAAAAAGACGTATTACACGATTTGGGATACCAGAGGGAAAGCGGGACAGGCAGGCGCACGGCAACCGATTGGCGCAGGACTATGAGACTGTTTTTATTTTGCAGCCGGAGGGCTTTTTATCTCGCCATTTCCGAGAATGAGCCCGTCCAGAGGTTGATCAAAGGGACCAACAGGTACTGCCCCCTCGGACGGAGACAGGAACTGCTCAGACAGGGCTAAGCCATATAGCAACACAGAAGATTCTTGCTGCCCTAACTCAGCCGATTTTGAGCTGTGTCGGCTCAAGAAGTAATCATAAAACCCCTTGCCATGCCCAAGTCGTCTGATGGCACCGCTGTCAGGATCGATGTCGAACGCAACCCCCGGCATGAGAATGAGGTCGAGCAGAGTACTCTGCGAGTGCTGGGCATCAGGTCCGCTAAAGATTCTCTGTCTTTCGTGCACAGTAACTGGATTGATGCTGGGGATGCCCCACCTGTCTGGCATAAGGGATTCATAGTCTGCCAAATCTCTTAGACGGACCATATCCATGACCCGCACTGGAAGAGCGGGAGATGTGGTTGGGTTTTTATGGAGATAGGGGACGAAAACCTCCTTTCCGGAGACCAAAGCGTGCCTAACAATAGCGTCCGTTTGTATCTCGCCGCCTGGCATCGACAAAAAGACACTGACTCGTTTAGCGTTGACAAATGGCCGAAACGTTTTGAGTTTGTTGAAAACAGTCGAACCTGGATAACAATCAGTTTTCACGATGCCACAATGTTTTGTTTCTGTTATGGGTGCCATCCTACTTTGTGATAGAACAGACTCGGGAGACAGGGCCTGGAGCTTGTGCTTCATGGCCGTCCGAAGTTGTTGCTTGGCGGCGCTGAGGGACGCCATGGCAAATTCATCTGTTACTGTGCCTTCAGGCATTGAAAATGGAACTTGAAGCTGGCGGGTGGTATCGTTTTGTTGTTGCATGCAAATATGCGGTTTCCTTTCCCGCTCTTTTCACAATTCCCCGTCGGTTCCCCGTAACGATGGAGACGTTGAAGGTGAGGCTGATAAAAAGGCGCTAGGAGCTCCGTTCGGGAAGGGCAGGTGCGCGCTGCACGGCATTCCAAGCCTTGGCCTGCTTCGGGCCCAGAGTCTTCAACCCCCCTAAGCGTCATGTCGTCAGAGTGCAGCTGCCCATGCTCCTTGGCCGGATGCGATCAAGAGCAGGTCAAGTGTTCAGCTCAGTCTGCCTCCCAAGTCGCCGATAAGAGTTTTCACTGTTCTCCAACCTTCAAATAATTCATCACCTTATGGGCCCCTAGGGCTTGCTTTTTCTCAGCCTATTTACCTAGGTAGTCTTTACGTTTCCGAATAGCGGCTGGAGCCGCTATTTCAGAATCCACAGGAGATGGTCTGAGCGGGGCACATCTCGAGGTTGGGGCAAGGATGCGGTGGATTGATTCCCTTAACCAGCCGCCGGGCAACTTTAACTCTGCCAACATCCTCAAACTCCAAGCCATCTCGTTCAACAGCCACTCGGCTGGAAGCGCGCACCCCGTGTTTCTAACCAGCTTTGTATAGCAACAGCTCGATCTTAAGATATCGGAGGCAGGGCGGACATGCAGAAAACTTATCCAGCCGTTTGAATTCCGTGCCCTCCAATTCTAGCGTGCCTCTTCTCCCGCCTGCCATTGAGGCCCGCAGTGTCGTGCCTCACGCCTGCCGGGCTGGTTAAGGCTTCTCGAAGCACCTGCATCTTACTCTAGGTGAGGCAGGACAAGACAGGCATATGTCGTCGTCCGGTGGCAGGCAAGGTCCATCGGCACCAACACCAGGCAAACCAGACGCGCCAGACTCAAAACTCATCCCACTCCAACCTTTAGCGCCGGGTTCCGCTGCTGAGAGAGAAGGCAAAGGCCCCACGCCATCGCCGGCCTCCCAGTTTTCTATCCACAACCCCTCCATCCACAACCATACTTTGGGACCGGATCAAAAGCAGGACGCCCTCCTTCCTGCAGATTCCCATGGCAGCAGATCCAGATTTGCGACGAATACGACCACCGCTGCTGACGAGAGCGACAGCGCCACCTATAGCGAGCCTCTATCAGCATTCGATTTTGGATACAACGACTTTGACGCCAACGAATTTCACGAACTTGACGACTTTAGCCAACAACCAGTACTCATGACGAAGGACATGCCCGCTCTCCGTTCGGTGGCGGACTTTCAGAGCCCTTCGTATGGCTCCATCACACCAAGAGGATCCAATGAGTCCATGCCCGACCCTGACGTCGAGGGCAGCGCTGCCGGTGCTGCGCGCCAAAGACAAGACTCTTCAGGGTATGGCAGCAGACGATCCACACGCGATTTTGGACCGCGGCGACGGCGCACCAGTTCCCAGGCCAGATCGTTGTCGGTGACTATGAGAAAATCGTCGCGCCAGTCGCTGGGAAGCTCGACCACTGTTGGAGGACTGGAGGGCCGCTTTGGAACCACCGAGACATCGCTGCTGAACGACCTGACTGAGAATCATACGGCAACGGGGGACGAAGTGGACAATGATGATGCGAGATCCTATATCTTTGATTCGGAGATCGATGAGGACGACGAGAACGACCCCCCAGATAATTCTCCCTATGCCCAAGTAAGGGCCTCTGTTGCGCCAACCGACAATACCAGTTTATCCATAAACACACCACGCATGTGGGCTCTGTCCATACTTTTCTCTTTTCTCGGATCTTCTACCAATTTGTTTTTCTCTTTGAGATACCCCAGTGTTGCCATTACACCCGTCATCGCGTTGTTACTTGTACATCCCCTCGGTCTCTTGTGGGACTTTCTTCTGAAACGGTCCGATGACCCACCAGATGAGTACATCGATGGCTTTCGAAGCGAGAATGCCTCAATATATTCGTCAGAGTATCCGTCACCACACATCGTTCCCTGGGAGCGGAGAGGCGTATTCGACAAGATTCGGTTATGGCTTTCTCAGGGAAGATGGAATGAAAAGGAGCATAGCTGCGTCTATGTCAGCAGCAACGTATCGTTTGGGTTTGCTTTTGCGACCGACGTTATTGTTGAGCAAACACAATTCTACAAGCAGGAGGCGAGTATCACCTACCAAATTTTGCTCACTCTTTCAACACAAATTTTGGGTTATACCTTTGCCGGTCTTACACGACGATTTTTGGTCCGACCAAGCGGCATGATTTGGCCCGGTACGCTTATGTCGGCAGCCATGTTTACGACGCTCCATAAGGAGGAGAATAAGGAGGCCAATGGCTGGCGGATTAGCAGGTGGAAGTTTTTCTATGCCGTATGGCTTGGTGCTTTTATCTTTTATTTTCTTCCTGGACTCTTGATGCCAGCTTTGAGCTACTTCAACGTCATCACTTGGTTTGCCCCCAAGAATGTGGTCGTTGCCAACTTGTTTGGCGTTGTGTCCGGCCTGGGGCTGTTTCCCATGACCTTTGACTGGGCTCAGATTGCCTACATCGGGTCACCTCTTCTTACCCCGTTCTGGGCAGCCATGAATGTGGTGGGTGGTTTGGTAATTGTGATGTGGATCATCGCCCCAATCGCATACTACAGCAACTGGCTGTACTCTTCCTACATGCCCATTCTGTCGGCAGCCGTGTTTGATAACACCGGAAACGTTTACGATGTTGGTAGAGTTCTTACCAAAGACTTCTTGTTCGATCAGGAGGCCTATTCGAATTATAGCAGGGTGTTCCTCCCCATCACCTATGTGCTTAGCTACGGTGTTCAGTTTGCTGGTTTGGCAGCGCTTATTACGCACACAATCTGTTGGCACGGAAGGGATATCTGGAGACAGTGGAAGCGGTCAGTTGAGGAGGCGTCGGCGGAAACCAAGGGCACCTACGAGCCTGTGGCCGATGCAAATGAGGAGCGACCCAGGAGAGGTTCTAGTCGTCGTCGGGTACCGACAATGGAGCCAGCTAGGTCGTCACTGAGTATCGACAATCTGATGACCCGGGAGGATGTTCACAATCGTCTGATGAAGAGATACAAGGATGCACCGATGCTTTGGTACTTGATGACGTTTGTTTCAATGACCGCCGTGGGTATTTTCATTGTTGAGTAGTAAGTCAGCTCTATTCTATGTCTTTTTACATAAGATCGAAATTCCAACAGGTATCAGCTACCCCATCCACCTCCCCTGGTATGGCCTCCTCCTCGCCCTGGGGATCTGCAGCATACTCTTCATCCCCATCGGCATCATCATGGCCGTCACCAACCAACACAGCAGCATCTACCTCATCTGCCAACTCGTCGCTGGCGCGCTCTTCCCCGGTCGGCCTGTCGCCAACATGGTCTTTGTCACCTACGGCTACATCTCCTCGGCCCAGGGCATCAAATTCGCCGCCGATCTCAAGCTCGGTCACTACATGAAGATCCCACCCCGGATCTTGTTCGCGGTCCAGATGGTCGCCACCATTGTTTCATCGTTAACCCAAATCGGCGTCCTAAACTGGATGTTTGTTAACGTTCCCGGTATCTGCACCCCGCAGGCAATCAATGGGTTCACCTGTCCCATCGCCCGAGTGCACTTCAACGGCTCGATCCTCTGGGGCGTGGTAGGACCGTCAGAATTCTTTGGGCCAAACGCCACTTACCGCTCGTTGGTTTGGGCGTTTGCCATCGGCGGTATTTTGCCCATCCCATTGTGGCTGTACGCACGCAAGAGAAAAGACTCTATCGTGAGGAAAATCAACTTGCCTGTATTGTTCGGATCATTGGGATGGATACCCCCAGCGACGGGCTTGAACTTTTCGGTTTGGGCGGTGGTGTGCTACGTGTTCAACTATCTCATCAAAAACCGAGCGGGGGCCTGGTGGGCCAAATACACCATGACGCTGAGCGCCGCGTTGGATTCGGGGTTGGCGTTTGGTATTGTGGTGGTGTTCTTTGGGTTTATTTACCCCGGCTGGATGAAGGGGTTTAGCTGGTGGGGCACGGAGGTGTACAAACAGGGCTGTGACTGGCAGGCTTGTAGTTATCTGGAGGTGCCCGAGGGGGGACGGTTCGGGCCCGACAGGTGGTAAACCGACGGCGGCGTGGAAAAGGGGATAGAATGATTGAAATGTGGATAATGAAGATTATGTATTATGTTTCTTTTTGGATAACACACACACACGCGCGCGCACATATGCACTCACTCACATTAGGTAGATAGCATAGAGACCGGCGGTTTTTGCATTGGATAGGGGCGTTTGAATTGAGATCATATGAATTCGCACACTCCATTGCTCGATTTAGAACCGTTGCAAGAGCAACAAAGGTAACACCACGTCGTGGACATAGAGATTGCTATGCAAAATACAGGCCTTAAAAGATAGTCGGGAGGCATTGAAAGATGGTCAATATATACTGAAACACAAGGCAACAGGCCTTTAAAAATCGTCAACAGGCCTTCAAAGAAACCTTGGTGGAATATTTTATAGGTCTTGAGATAACTTTCGACTATCTTTTCAAGTCTGTATTTTGTGTAGGTAGCACTCTCCATTTGCGTCCACGGAGTGAATACGAACAAAATCCATCGCAAAATAGTCAGAAGCTACCTATATTAAAAAAATCCATCGCAAGAGCAATTAGAAGCTATTCGAACAAAGTGAAGGAGTCGTACCGTGACAAACCCTCCAGCATGTAATGAGTATCGATGGGTAGCAGCGAGCTGTTGCTTCTTTCCCCATTTTTTACCCTTCCCCCCCTAACCCCTTTTGCCCTAACCTGATAAGTCTGATGAACCCCCAACCAGAAACTAAACTCCAAAAGCCTTCTCTCCAAACCCATCTGGTAATTGATGAAAACAAAACGGAAGACGGACTTAAAACATGCGCTTGAACTCCAGCAAATAATCGATAGATCATCGAGAATCCCTTTTGTAATGACTGGCGTCATAAGCTCCAGGCGAGAGATGTGTAGGGAAAATGTTTGTACATGAAAGCGGTAGCAACAAAGCAAATTCTTGCAAACCCGACCCATGAACGCCGTGAACGCGAAACCAGAACGAAAAAGAGCGGAGAAAGGGTGGCGGACTGTTCGGCCTAGTAGACCTCTACCTCGGGCTTGATGAATGCACTATCGTCGGCAACCGTTGCACCAGGGTTGGTTGGCACGAAGTCGCCTCCTTGTTGCTCGAGCTCTTTGAGTGATGGCTTCTTATCCTCAACTTGCTCTACCTCCTCTGATGGCTCTTCCACAGGTGCCTCCTGCATCTCTTCATTGCTTGCCTCCTACATCTCTTCGTTGCTTGCTTCTGGCCCGGCATGATCCTCCTGTGCAGTTGGGACAGCCTCGGTCTTAATGCTCATGGTCCCAGGTGTGGTACTGGCAGCAGGCTCAGGTATGGCAGGTGGCTTTTTCGTAAAGTACCTTGAATGTTTCGTCAATACCCGCCAAGAGAGGCAGCATCTCCGCGCGAAGCATGCGTTCCAACTGCGGTAGTCCTTATGTTCCGCAGCTTCAGCGCCGATAAGGACTGCCAGATAGTCGCGCAACATGGTGGCATGCTTCTCCGCGATGCAGTCTTCCAGCTGTTGCCTGATCTCTTTGCACATAGCATCAAGAGCTTATCGAACGTTGCCCGTGGCGGTGCGGAACATGGCCTCCCGGTTTCGCGTAACATGGTCGATCATAATGGCCTTCATACGTTTGAACGAGCCTGGCCCTCGTTCCTTGATGCAGCCGTCATACGCCGGGTGCATCTGGTCTAGGATGACTGGCGTAAAGCTTCTATTGGCGTCACGCTGCCTCTCCTAAAGGGTGGTAACAGCCTGAGTGACGATGTCGATAAGCCCTTGGCTGTGGGTTTCGAGCTGCTGGCCAAGCATATTGACACCATGGTGCTTAGCGCCATGCTCTTCGGCACGTATGGTTGCCGCGCTATGGAAGGTCCTCAGGACAGCTTTGAACCGGGCGACAAAAGCATTCAGGCACTCTGACAGGCGACGTTGGAATGCACATTCCCAGCCATTGGAAAGCTGCCTTGAGATCGGGTCGAAGAGTTCCGCGCTGAAGTCGCGAGGTCCAGCGACACCAGTATATACACTATCATAGTTAGTAACCTGGACTTTCAAATTAGGCATGTTCCGTTAGGTTTTGACGTGCCCGGATCGTCTACATGTTGCCTTATAGGTTGCCCATAACAAGCCACCAAGATCTCTGGGGGCACCCCAAGCTGTCGCAGTTTCAGGGGCGAGCTGGGCTGCAACGGGGATGTACTTGTCGAAGTTCCTGTAGATGCTCTCATAGAGCTGACGGCCAATGTCAGTGTAGCACTTTTGCAAGGCCGTTTCGAGTTCCTGGATATGGTAAGTACAACTGTTGGCTTGGCTTTCAGTGCTTGGAAGAAAGTCTTAGAGAATCTAGAAGCTAACCTGTTCCAGCTTGTTGAGTTGACCTCGAATCCTAGTTTCCTCAGTGCGTTTCTCTTTATTGGTGAGGTTCGACCGCGTCCCGTTATTCGTGGCCCTGATATGAGTTAGTGCCGCGACTGCAAAAGAATCAAGACTGCTATATCAAAGGCCCCAAAAGATAGTCGATAGGTGTTGAAGGATAGTAAACAGTCCATAAAATACAGTTAATAGGTGTTAAAGGATAGTAAACAGGCCCTGTAAGATAGTCGATAAGTGTTCAAGGATAGTAAACAGCAACAAATGAGAGTCGATTGGCCTTCAAAGATAGTTAATGGGCCTTCGAAGATAGTCTATATGCTTTCGAGGTGATTTAGATGCCTGTTTACTATCTTTTAATGCCTTTCAATTATCTTTTAAGGTCTCTGCTATGAATAGCAGTCTCTTTTTTTCTTTCCACAACGAGATAGGTTGGCATATGGATACGTACCATATAGTCATTGAGTTTATCAGCTGGGAGAGGCTGGTCAAGAAGCATCTGGCATTGGCAGCACGGCCGGCCTCGGTGAGCTTCTTTGCATGAGCCTGTAGTTGAGGAACCTCGGTGTCCTCGGGCGACAAGAACCCAGAACTGCTATTTCTGTCTCTCTGGAGCCTGCAACTCAGCTTTTGGAACGCTCGACTGCTCACGCAAAACACTGGCAAAGATTGCGCAATGGCATCCTACAACAGATTCGTTAGCATGATCGGCTATTGCTCACCCCGACAGGGGCACTAGGAGCGCTGGGAGCACAGGATCAAAGGATACAACAAGGAAATTTGACACTCACATAATCTCTGATGTCGACATCGGGGTCAAAGTTATTCTCATCTTCCTCGAACGCATTCTCTTGGTCAAGTCTGTCTGTATGTTAGCAAAGCCACACCTAAGTATGTACGGCGAAAGGCTTACTCTTTGATACCCATCTCAAAACCCTGCTTGATAGCGCTTCGAGAATACTGATTCCTCCCCTGAATGCAGATGTTCCTGATCTCGTCCATGAGAACTTCCTTTTTAGCATTGTAGTCCTTGATTTGAGCACAGAAAGCTCCCTCTTTCTCCTCAATGCCCTTCTTTCTCTCACGAAGATCCTTCTTTTCCTCCTTCAGTGACTTCATCTTCTCGTCGATTTACTCCTTAGTTAGAGGAGGTCGATTCTCCTCTTCTTGGAGTTCACCTTCGTTCTCCTTATCACTATCGCCATTCGAGCTTTCTGATGCAGAGAAATCACTATTGTCAAAATTAGGAGACTGTTGTTTGCGTCTCCTGCCGGGGGATACAGTGGATTGTCGTTTGCGATTTGTGCCGGGCGAGCTTGGTGAGCCCGGGGCATAAACCGTCTCATCACTGTCGAGCTGGCCTTTGAGTTTGTACCACTGGTCCCACTCATCGTCGACCTTTTCCGTCAATTCCTGGCAAGCCTTCCTTTGGTCTTTCAGCTCCGCCATTTGTTTCTTGATGTCCCTGACATTATCGTCGAGCTCATCAATCTTGCGCCAAGAGGGGGCGAGGTTGTCCATGATACCTAAACTGTCTGCTGCTTTTGTTTCGGAATGTCATCTGTTTTTGAACAAATAAAGGTTACGGCGGAGTATGTGCCGTCGTACTTCAGCCGACGTCTATCCTAATGTTGGTGCCCCGAAACAAATCTAACATGTGTTTGCACTTGATACATACCTGAAAGAATCACCAAGCAAGGACTTGGCGGTCTTATCATCCACGGCACGGGTTATGGGAGCGACGATCCAGAGGCCGGTGCAGGCCTTCATGTGGTTGCCGGCTCTTGCGGCTCTTGCGGCATTGGAGCCCTGTACACCGGGAAGGTCCACCAAACAGGCACCGGTAGAGAGTGCTGCAGCTTTAGTATAAATCCGAACGACTTTGATGAGCGGCCAATATTCAATCCTCCTCTCGCCATTTTTCTCTCTGCTGTCTACGTACTCCTGTAGGAGACGATAGAGAGCTGCAGATGTTGTGGCCCGTAATTTCTCTGTTGTTCCTAGCACACGATAAAGGGCGGGTTTTTGGACCATATTATCGGCGGTAGACATGGCCATTGATTCCTTGGTCTTGTGTGGATTGATGGCCTTGATCTTGGCGTAGGCAACGCCAGCATCTCTATCCTGTTTACACGATTCTCCCGAAACTTCTCCATTACCATCCAGCAAGTCCGAGAAAAGGGCCCGGAGGTCTTTGAGCCAGTCATCAGCTGTAATAAGGTCGACCTCGGCACGGTAGAACTCAAGAGGGTCATCCGCGTAATTGTACAAAATTTACGTAGGCGATGCCGTGCAGGTGCGCATGTAGGCGGTTGGTAACAGCCTATAAGCTAGTAGTCAATACGTGGATGAGCATACCGAAATAAGAGAGAGCCGCTAACCTACCTCTCTTTGTCTAAAACAGCGCTGATTACTGATGACTTTCTGGCGCCTGTAGTTTCGACCACGCCAATAATAGTTCATGTTGGCTTTGAAAGGCGCTCAAGTTCCTGGATCGACTTGATCCATTTTGATGCCTGTGTTGTGCCGACAGGAAGAACCTCTAACAGGAGAGCTCTGAGGACCTCGAGTTGTTTAACACCAACAGCCACGCCTGCCTCCAATCGCCCAGGGGCACTCGCGCTGATGAGTCGCTGGAGATAGCCGGCCTCCGCTTCTTGTCTCGGGAGGGCCAAATATGTGACTGGGTTCGCAACAAGTGCACCTCTTATACTGATCTAAGATAGAAGAATGACGTCGACCGTTGGCTTTCAGTAGAGATATCCGACACAATGGTATAAATGACTGTAGAGAGGATAGTTGTGCCGACGCCAATGAATAAAAAGAGAGCA
>MU866485.1:0-23219 GCA_033296915.1 Triangularia setosa | reverse complement strand
CTTGTATGCCGCGCTTGGTCCGTCTGGTATGGCCGCACACCTGACCGTCTGGCCCGGGCAATACGCACTTCTTTCCATCGGTGAAAACTGGCAAACCCGGGACAGCGGCATCCTCCGGGTTTGGGAACCGGATTCCGTCTCTACTCGACGCCAAAATGCCCTGTCTTTCCAATTCCAATGCGCGCCCGACCATCTGCTGACGCTGCCGTGCCGGCAAATAGCGATGGTGTGTATTAACGTGCGTCTTGATTGAACCGGGCAGCACGGCGTAATGGCATGAACTGCAAACTGCTACGCGATACCTGCGCAATTGCACAAACATATGGTCAAATGGATGCATGTTGATATGATTTTCTGTTGTACAAATTGTAACGGGCTGAGCCCTGGCAGGGACCTCGGCAACCCTCGGCCCTGATGAAGCTATTCCCAGAACGCACAGACCACTACTCCAGAACCTTCTATCACCGCGCACTGGCCAACACGCTCAGCCATATCAGAGGCTCATGTTGTCAAACCTTCTCTTTCTCTTTTCCTTTTCTTCTTCAGGTTCAGTGTACTCGTAGAGTGGCCTAGCTAGTTGCAAAATACTACCTTGAGACCGTTACACAAATGGCTTCTACGTTCGAAACAAAACTCGCTGGATCCTATCATCGTTCGAATACATATGGATGTTTCATTCCCATCGTCCAACCCCCTTTCTCTCTGCTATATCACCATAATTTTACTTTCCACCCTGTTACGGCCCCGGCGACCAACTCTCCTGGATAAGCCTCGACCTTGGCAACTCCGATCCGGTGATGGTCCGTGCGTTAACCCCAACTTTCCCAGTTAACCCTAACGAGTTTGCGTCCAACCACTGCGCCCAATCAAGGCTGCGTGAGCGGTACACCTGGCATCCATGATGAAGGAGGTTCCAGCCTGGATGGAACCAATGGCCCAGTGCGCATCCTCGCCATCCTCATCGTCGAGAAGCGAATCGAGGCCTGGCATGCAGGGGCTCAGTGTCGTCCAGAACCGACCTCTTCCTACCCCTGATATCCACTCCACCACGCACAGCTGTCCGAGCGGAAAGAGACGGGATGGGCACCGGGGTTGTGAGGCTCTACATTTCAGTGCCTAGATGAATTGGGTCGATAAACATGGTTCCGCGACATCCATTCGTTTTTGTTGAAATACAGCACTTATTTGTGGATTTTACAGTATGTTTTTGTTTGTGTCTCCGAGTCCTCACAGCGGGCACCGGCAATGGCCCGGAGTCCCGGAAACTACGGGTATTATGAAGAACCCGGAACTTCGTAGAACACGGACATCATCGGTGGCCTGGGACCTTGGAAACCACGGACATCATCGATAGCCCGGAACCACGGAAACTGCGGCAGTGAAGGAATTGGAGGAAGCAAATACGAGGACTGGATGCCTATAACAGGCTCCTCTTGCAGCATATTCAAAGTATTCTGTTTTCTCTCTTGTTAAGTCAAGCTATTAAGTCAAGGTTAATATACTGGTTTTTCACACTCTCTTCCAGAGCATAGTCCTCTGTTATTAAGTGCCTGCCATCTTATTCACAGGGCACAGTTCCCTATACCTGTCTTCCTTCAGTGGCATTGCACACCGTCGTACAGCGCAGTCCAAGGAACCCTAGAGTTCTCAGGTTGTTGCTTCCACTTACTCGGCAGGACTTATTCAACTGGCCTACCAGAGTTATGATTCTTAACAGTTTTCAACAGCGGGATTGGCCCCCCGTTCGTTCTTGTTTTTAATCGCTTGCTCTGATGGGCCAAGCCGGCCAACTGCTAGGCCGTCTACGGAGAGAGTTCGAATGCAAAAACGTCTGTCCCTTGCAGAGAGCAATTCCCGGGAGATCGATTCAATACTGGCCTGTTAGGCCAAGTGAATGTGAAGAGAAAACAAAGTGATCCAAAATGTGGATGTAGTCTACTGCTTTTTATCAAATCGGGCGAAATCGTTTGCGCTACTTCTCAAAGTCCGTCTTCATAATCGGTCTTCTGCGCCTGCTGGCCCACAGGAAACCCATCCACACTAGCTCCACCGGGTCCAGGCGGTTCCTCCGTGGCAACCTTCCCCTGAAAGTGGCGAATTTCGCCCAGTGGGACTGTAAAAGGAGATATCTGCTTACAAAGGCCCTGTAACAAGAGGTAGAAGCCTGAGAGAGCCGATATGGCCCCAAAAGCTCCAGCGACCTTGGTCAGAATCCGTGCTAGAGGCAGGTTGCCATCCGCCATGGTGAACTTTGATACTGCGTTGAGGACATAACACAACTCGAGGGCGCCATAGACAATGACATTCGCAACGTTGCTAAGGTTCGAGAATATCGTTAGGTTACTTGTGTCTCGATGACGATGAGTATGGAGCAAAACAAGCCTGGCGACTTACGTGCGCAACGACGCGATGAAGAAGACAAGATTCAGGCCAGACCATACTGTCTCTAATAATTAATCTTGTTTTCTTACCGACCAGAGAGTCTGAGTATTCATACCTCCGAGGTAGAGGCCAAAGGCGTTGTAGTATTCGGAAGTGCGGCCTCCGTAGGAATCAATGATCCCAAGAGGAGGCAGTAGCATGATACCATAGCCCGCGTAGTAGAATCCTGAACTTCCGTGAGCAAAATGTTTCTGAGATGAGATTGGGGGATATTTGGGTCTTACCGAAGGCACTCAAGACGGTGTATGGGAATGTGTTGCCCCTGACCATCTCCCATTGAGCAGAGATCACCAGGCCAAGGCCCCCCAAGAGGAGCAAGTTTGCAATGAACATTCCCTCGTTTTCCACGCCGCGCACTCCCATCACAGATAGAGATAATGTCATCAACGTTGTTCCAAACCCGGCGAATCCCAAAGGACTCTAAGAGAACATGCAATGGTCTTTGGTCAGCAAGCCTCACCAACTCTGATTGGAAATATGATCTTCGTCTTACCGGGTTGGCGAGCGGGCTCGTCATGTTATTCTGATATTAATGATTTCAACGGTAGCTTGTAGAGAGCCGGAGGTGGATGGTGGGAGGCTACAAAAGCGGAGAAAGAGAATTAAATCGAGTATTTGTAGTAGCCCGAGAATGCCTATAGAGGCATCGTTCACTTTTCTAGTGAAACCCGGATGGTATATGTCGTCAGATGGCGGGATTGGAGAATCGCAGATAATTACAGCTCTCACTCACATTTTTCCTTCTATCCGCTACATAAATATACAAGTATAGTTGGTGAGCGATAATCCACTAGGCCGAATGCAGTAAATAAGTGAAATTTTATGGGTCTGGCATCGGCCCAAGGTTCTCCGAGTCCAAGTCGTGTCCCCCTCCGATCCGGCTCTACCGTACGGCTCGTGCCGATGATGACGCAGTGAGTAATCGACTCGCGAGGAAGACGGGTATACTTCGACTCCGAGAACACAGGGCCTCTGGATCCTTGAACATCAACCCGTCAAGACAAGCTACAATACCTACGCTCATCCTCTCTGCACGGGTAGCTGCGATCGATGAACGCGATCGATGACCAGGTGCTATAGTGAAACCCCGATAGTAATACATCACCTGTTCACACACTACTGACCTTCCAATCCCAATGGTGGGGCTTGTAGGCCGGAAGCTCGGTCGGCGTTGGTGGGCGAAGTGACACCGTCCCCGAAGTCTGCTTACCCGTTTTGGAGTATAAAAAACAACACTTTCGTTCGACTTCGGGAGAAATTTGCCTTACTAAAGCGCGACGTGAATCAAAGAAGGCTTATCTTCGACGCTAGTTTTTTATTTCCTCCTTCGGGAAAAGCTACTACTACGCATTTTGCAGGACATCCGATCCAACATCCAATACGATTCAAGGAGGCATCTTAGTCCTGGCTTGGGAACGCGTTGATGCATGGCAAGTCTGGAAAGAAAATGCTTAGAAATCTGCATGACAAGATTTTCGGGCAAATGGATGCGCATGACGCAGGAGATTCTCCTTCATCGGAACGTCCACCTTTAAGTAACTCGATTTAGAGTATAAATAGACAGACTCTTCCTCAAACCTAGAAGAAGACGGCACTCATAACCATAAACATCACTCCTCCACTCCACTACTGACACCTACCACATATCTCGCTCATCATCGAGAAGATGTCACCTTCCGACGTCAAAGCCAACGGCTGGACTGCTGTGTCTGTCAGTGCCAAGGCCATCATCGACTCTGTGGGCAAGCTCCAGGAAGCTGGCTCCCCCATCGTCCGGGATATCAAGTTCCCTTCTGATGATCCCCTCGTTGTCGAGGCCCAGGCATTTGCCAAGGCTCGCCTGGGCCAGGAGGCCTACAACCATTCGATGCGAGTGTTCTATTGGGGTAAGCCTTGGCCATAACACCTCATGCATCCCATCATACACTGGTCACTCACCCTGGGTCAGGCACCATCATTGCAAAGCGCCTGCTGCCCGAGCACGCCGAGGCGCTGTCACCGTCGACCTGGGCGCTGACATGTCTCCTGCACGACATCGGCACGGCGGAGGCCTACTTTACCTCCACGCGGATGTCTTTCGACATATACGGCGGCATCAAGGCCATGGAAGTGCTCAAGGTCCTCGGTGGCAGCGCTGACCAAGCCGAGGCCGTCGCCGAAGCCATCATCCGCCATGAGGACATGGGTGTAGACGGCACCATCACCTTTCTCGGCCAGCTGATTCAGCTGGCCACACTGTACGATAACACCGGGGTGTACGAGGGTATTGAGGGCTTTGGCAGCTGGGTCGGCGAATCCACCCGTCATAGCGTCAACACTACGTTCCCGCGTCACGGATGGTGCAGCTGGTTCGCCTGCACGGTCCGCAAGGAGGAGGCCAACAAGCCTTGGTGTCACACCACGCACATCCCTCGGTTCGACAAGCAGCTCGAGGCGAATACTCTGATGAAGCCGTGGGAGTAGAGGAGGATATGTCGTCAGATAGCGGGATTGGAGAATCGTAGACAATCACAGCTCTCACTCACATTTTTCCTTCCATCCGCTACATGCATATACAAGTATGGATAGGGAGCGATAATCCGCTAGGCCGAATGCAGTAAATAAGTGAAATTTTATGGGTCTGGCATCGGTCCAAGATTCTCCGAGTCCGAGTCATGTTCCCCTCCGATCCGGCTCTGCCATACGGCTCGTACCGATGATGACGCAGTGAGTAATCGACTCGCGAGGAAGATGGGTGTACTTCGACTCCGAGAATGCGGGGCCTCTGGATCCTTGAACATCAACCCGTCAAGACAAGCTACAATACCTACGCTCATTCTCTCTGCACGGGTAGCTGCGCTCGACGAACGCGATCGATGGCCAGGTGCTGGACCTGTAGGAAACGTCGTCTCAAATGCGACGGAGGCGTTCCGTACTGCAAAAAATGCTGGGGCCATGGCGTGGTATGCCTCGGCTACCAGAAGCCTCTGACCTGGGTTGAGGGTGTTGCTCGAAGAGGTCCCATGAAGAATCGAACTTTTGGCAGCTCAGCTGAACAACAGCCGCCCCGAAACCGCCAAGAAGCCATCGCCATTGCCATCACCAGTGGCTCAATACCGTTGACTCCGACAGAGTCACTATTCCAAGACCTCGACAGCGCGTCCAGATTCTTCGTAGACTATTGTGAGTACTCCTTCCACCCTTCATTGCATCATCAGATGCGACTTATTGACCCCTGAAGTCTCAAAACGAGTGTGCCCTACCCTCGTTGTCCAAGATCGCCCGGACAATCACTATCGCCGCACCATTACCTGTGTCAGCTCGCCGGTGGTCGCAAGTGCTATTGTGACGGTAGCGGCATGCCATTACATCCAGAGCCAGACAGGCTGTCCCTTGTTTCAACAAGCCCTCGTGCTCCGAAACAACCCCATTGGTTCTGACCTGTCCAGGGAGGCAGTATTCAAGTACTACCTCAAGTCAAAGGGGAAGTGTTTGAAGCTGATCTCCGCCGCACTGGCACAACATCATTCCGAGTCGGGGGATTCAGCCATCCTCATCGCGGTCGTGCTTCTGACGATCCTCGACATGTTCGAGAGCGGCTCCGGTGCTTGGAGCCTCCACCTGGAAGGGGCTCAAAAGCTTCTGAACGCTGGGATCATGGCCGGCACTTCGGAATGGGACAGTGTAGCCAGAAAACTCCTTCACGGGGCTGCCGTGTAAGTCACGTTGCACGAAATAACGACACAATGGGGTTTTTGATAAAAGGGCTCACGTCTCGGAACAGAATTCAGACTTTCGGCTCTTCCCTCGCAAAGCCAGGAGTCCTTACCAGTGAATCTACACTCCCTACTGTGTGGACTGAGGGTTCCTGGTCCATCACCCCTATTGGATGCCCTGTCGAGATACTGGCGGCTGTTGAGGTCTTTGCCTCCCAGCGCCGCTTGGATTCCATCCTCACCGCACCAGTGACCGATGGCCACATTCTTGCTGATACGCTACATCGTATTCGTTCATACGACATCCCAGCCTGGGCTGCGCGTACGATGACGACCGATGCGGCAGTACCATATGAGGACCTGGTGTATCTAGGCACAATCTGGAAACTCTCCGCTGACATATATGCCTGCTGCTTTCTTCGCAGCTCATCTCAAAACACCTCTCGTTTGCTCGAGCCACCGTCAGTTCAAGCGCTTATGGTCGAGTACTCCTTTTTTGAGCAGAAGAACGATGCTATTATCAGGTGTCTGATCTGGCCAACGTTCGTGGCCGGCGCGGCGAGCACGAGCCCTGAGGAGAGGGCCTGGGTGCTCAGAACGCTGGAAAGGATCTGGAACTTCGGACATTGTGCAAACACGAGGAGCGCAACAAAGGTCCTGGAGACCTTATGGGAGAAGCATGATCGGGAAAAGATGCGGTCCTCGCAAGCCCGTCTTCGCGAGGGCGCAGAGCCCCTGGCAGGCGACTTTGTTGGCTGGGACTGGATCAAGGAGCTCTCGCAATTGAAGGGCTCTTGGTTATTCATTTAGAGGAAAATTCTTGTTCGGCTTGATGTTGTGCCTGCAAAGTGTGCCGGGCTTGCAGCCGATCGACCTTCGAGGCGGTTGGTTGGTGGTTGGTTGGTGGTTTGACCTCCCTCGCCAAGTCGCCAATTTGGCCTCACCATTGTGACTCAGAACCGAACACCTCCAACAGCCATCGATTTTAATAGAAGCTCGTCAGAACTTTCAATGCCATCGAAGACTTATTTTTCGACTACAACACATCAATGAACATTGCGGCCATGGCCATGGCGTCGCTCTCTTTCGCCGAGAAGTCGCCATGTCGAATCTCAACATTCACCAGCTGCCTTTGCATCTGCTCGGTCAAATCCTTTCCCGTTTGGATAACATCAAGTCTTTAGGATCCTGCATCCTAACTCACCCAGTCTTCTATTTCGCCTTCAAAGAGATGCCAGACCAACTCATCTTTGACGCCCTCTCCAATCAGATCCCTCTGGCCACTCTGAAATATGCCGTTGTCGTACATGAAGCCAAGTCATCCTCGTCATCCTCGTCATCCTCATTGTCAGAATATCTCCCTATTGCGCTTGCAATCAACCTACTCGCCTCGAAGCCTTTCATTTGCCAGATCAATAGAGCCAATACGAGCTGCGACACCAGCCGGAACTCGTCCTGGGAGATTATGAGCGTGTGGTGGTGCCGTAGGGGGTTGGTCAAGCCTGTCTCGTGGGGCTGTTGTGCCTGATGCTGTAAGCGATCAGCCGTCTCTCGCCGCTGCTACCATAAAGATAACTCCGGGGCGAAATTGCCAAAACATCAGGCGTGAGATGGCTTACCGGTTCTCTGTTGTGTCGTTCCCAGATGATGGCACAATGTTCTATGGTCTCTTGTGTTCGGATCTGGACATCATCCACTCGTCAGGGGCTACGCTTCACCTCAAAAGCGACGAACAGCTCGCCATCCGCCCGGGGTCGGTAGCAAGGTATTCCCCCATCAATTCGGGCGAGAAATGAGGCAGCTAGCTGTAAGGGCTGTTGTCCTCCCGCATCCACCTCGTCACTAGGCGCCACCCCAGGTAGTCTCATTCCCTCTTTCTGGCGGTATACGGCTGTGTGAATTCTCACTGGGCCTGGCACTGGACCGAACCGGAAGTTTTGCTCAAATGCGTCGGCCACGCACACAGGTTTGCGCCCAAATGGCTGGATCTGGATGGCTATAGCAGCCATGAAATTGACAAGGAAATCGACGGCCACTATTTCAGGGGGTGCCCGAGGCGATGGAAGACACGGGCCCGTAGCATCTCGGGAAGTTGCTCCTAAACCTTCGTTACTAATTATAGTTTGGGTCCCTCCGTTGTTGCTACCATCACTTTCACTGCTGGTAGTGCTCTCATTCTTCTCGCGCAAGTTTTGTGAGGTACGAGGGTTGGGATATCCCGAGGCTCGGTCTGGCCTCTCGACGTCCTCTTGAGGCTGGTTTTGTAACCTGAGGTTTGCAATCGCTCCGCCCAAATTTCGTACGCCCCTACCTAGCGCCGAGCGGCGAGGGATAGAACCGGTGAGTCCGGCATCTTGAAACTTTCTTGCCACAGGGGCGTCAACCAACGGCCGTGTTTCTTCGAGGGTAGGCGTGGCAGCCAGCTGTTTCATCAATCGGTTGTATAGACTGACTAGGCAGGCGAATATACTAAGAGCATCCCCCAAGCTGTAGGCGATCTTTTCGGGAGTGCGAGGAGCGTCTGTAGGCGACGGGAGGTAGATGAGATCGAGGAGGGTCTCTAACTTATCCATGCCTAGGAGATTCTGTTTAGGATACGCTGTGCTTGCCTAACTTGGCGTCGTGTGAAAAATTCGTGGGTTCGCCAGATAGGTTCCATTGCATCAGCCGGTGGTCGTCTTGGAGGCCAGACTGGCCTCATGGTGAGGAGTGAATCAACGGGGACGGTAGAGGCAGAGAATCCTCCTGGAGGATGGATTGCGGGACGTCAGCTTAAAGAAAGAAACCGAGGGGAGAAAGAAGGGGGGGAGAAACAGAAGGAGGCTATACCACGGCGACAGAGATCACCCAGGGTGCGCACAGCCAATCCATGAACAACGGCGCTCTCGAGCCACTCTTGGGCCGACTGGGGTATCTTCCGCAATCCCGCGCCTGGCTTGCCCTTGATTCTCGTTGCTGGGATGTTCAGATCGGCTGGTTCTAGGTTGGTTGAGCGGTACGCCGCCATAGCCGCCATAGAACTGAAAGTATGTTGCATGCGTAGTTACCTTGTTGATGTTGATGTTGAGTTACGCAGGCCTTGACGTCTGCGGGATGGCGTGGGGTGGTGGAAAATTCACCGCTCGCTTATACCATCTCTGGTAAACAGAAAACCAAAGCTTGAAGCTGATCTTTATCGTTGGGTTTCCACAGAGCTTTGTAGGGAATGCCTTCTTCGTCGAATGTTAAGAATAATACTCTGACAGGCCAGTTGGATAGGCTTGTCGAGTAGTTTGAAGCAATAACCTAAGAACTCTGGAGTTACCTGGACTGCGAGGTGCGACAGTGTGGTGACACCGAAGGAAGACAGGTGCAGGGAACTATGCCCTGTAACTAGAATGGCAGGCACTGAACTACAGAGGGCTATGCTCTGAAAGAGAGTGTGAAAAACCAATAACGTGCGTGATAAGCGAGCGGGGAATAGACCTTAGGAAGGCATTCCCGTATGTATGGTTTCTCGATGTCGCCTACAAAACCACCCACCTCAAGCTCCCATTCTTCCAGTCAAATACAATAACCTCGATCGGTACAAACTTGTTTCTATTCTTCGACGTAACGACTAACGAGAGAGAGAGAGCACACTTTCTTATTTGTTTTCGACTGCATGAAGCAGCTACTCCAACAGCTTGAAGTTCCCGAGCCTCGCGTTATCATCACCGATAAATGTGATGAGGCAAAGAATGTTCTGAGCGCTGTGTTTCCGGATACACAGCAGCAGATTTGTATCTTTCATATTCTCAAGAAAGTTCTTATCAACACCAAGAAGAAGTGGAAGAAGAAGAAGAAGAAGAAGAAGGCCGGTGATGCCAATGCTGACGATGAGAACGAGGATTAGGATTCCAACTCCTCGCTCAGCGAAGAAGATGAAATGCTCCTCCGCTCCATCCACAAAGAATTTACTCTCGACGATATCATCTTCCCATTGAAAATCACGAACGATCCCCACGGATTCGTCAAAGGCTTCAAGTCTGTGATGTTCTCACACAGAGCCAAGAGGTTCTAGGAGAATTGGAGAGCTCTTAACAAGTTCTTCCACGATCAAAAAGCTGTCATCGACTACGTTTGGAAGATGTGAATGCCATTCCAAGACCAGTGGGCCCAATATGCCATCAAGCACTACTTCAACTGCGGCGCTCGTACGATCTCACCAACAGAGGCAACGAATATGAATATCAAGAGCTTTTTGGTCAACAGAAGAAGCGACCTCCTGTATCGTGAGAGTAGGCATCATAATGGGAGCCCTCTGTGGTCTAGGTTCCTCGTCGTCGACAGTTTCCGGCAAGGGAGGGAAGAACATTGCGAGGAGTTCTTCGGGTTGTTGTTTGTAGTCGGTCGTAGACGTCCTATCTGCTCTGTTAAGTTGCGGAATCTTCCCAAACGCTGTATCATCTCCAGAGCCCAGGTACTTCGCAGCCTTCCAAATGTTGTCGTTATCTGCAAGGAACTCGTTCCAATGCTTCTTCTTCTGTTCCCGGATAGCATCGTGGTATTGCTTTGCTGCTCCTTTGGCCAATTTCTCAAGCTCGACTGTGCTCCATTCTGCGCGGCTCCTCCAATATGTATAGATCCAGTGGCTCGTGTATAATCAGAGGGAAGCACTGGACTTGGCAGATGCCTAAGGTGGTCAAAAGCACGGGCCACTTTAAGGGAGAAATAAGCAGAACGGTGGGATGAAAGGATTCCTTACAAAGGATCTTGAGGCCACTGAAGATTATTAAAGTGAATTAAACCTAACGTGTGTGATAAGCGAACGGGACAGACAAGCGAGCGGGACACTTTCTACTACCCTACCACAACTACCCTCAATTACACAACCACAACACTAGGAAACTACGATAACTCTATCAGAAATAGATGAATCAGACGATTCTGCAGCCTCCTTGCACGTGCGTGCATTATGGCCAGGCTTGCTGCACACACCACAGCACCGAATCTTCGTACGAGACTCCCCTGCACCACCACCATTCTGTCGGTTTTCCTGGATTACTTGCTCGCCCACAGCCTTCTGATCCAGTAGATCCTGTGCCTCTTGTACAGTGAGTGACCCTCCAAGCCTCACACGTGTTTTTTTGGCTCTCCGTCTCTTACTAAGCCCTTCATTGGCCTTACGTAGCGAAGAGTTTTCTGCACGGAGAAGGGCTACCTCGTGCATTATTGCCATTGCTCCCTTAGTAAGCTGGTCCACAGCGGCTAGCATGGAGGTGGGAGAGCTGCCTTGATGGTTGAAAATGCGAGTTTTAATAAGCTCTGACTGTGAGTTTGCTTCTCGAGGGTTGTGTGGCGTTTGGGAGAGCTAAGGTAGTGCCGTGCCCGGCCTTGAGGATGGGGGTGTTGGAGTCCGGAGCCGTACATCCAGCTTAGAAAGCACCCTCTCTGGGTCGTACGGCACAAGGCCAGCTCCAGCAAAACCTCCCTAGATATTCTTTTCTGTGATCGAAGCAAAAAATGCTTCTCTAAATGCACAAAAAAACTCCAACTTGCTGATGGGTGTGATGTTCATCCGCATCAACTGCTCAATCTGGCGACCAATTGGCGAGTTGATATTGCCCGGCCAAGATGATGAATGGTGGGATAGCCCAACCCAGAGCATTCACTCCCTAAATAACTGTAGCCCACTCACGATTGCCAGGCTGGACCTGTTTGGCCTTACCACGGCCATCAGAAGTTGTAACGACCATAATGGCGACGATAATGCCCATCATAAACCCAGTCTCGTCAAAATTGCACGAATCGTCGTCGAGGATGCCGTATTTGACCTTGACATTATATACAAGGGCAAACCACTCGTGGATAATCTTTGGATCTTCGCATTTAGCCCTCTGGTAGTCGTATTTACGCGTAAATCGCGTCCGAAGTTCTGGCTGGCGTTTGACGAAGTTGTGAGCCCATCGTATACCAACAGGGGGCGCGTCGCGTACGCGCAACAATCGGTTGGCCATATCTTCCACGTAACAAAGCCGAGGATAAAATGCGCGTGCACATAGCTCAATTATATATTGAACAATCGTTTGCTCTTCTAGGTCCGTGAGCTTCCGCGAATTGGCTGGAATATCGCTTCGTGAAAGTTTACCGTTGCGTCGGTTATGGAGGGTTGTTTTCTCGACATTGTAGATATTTGCTGCAGCTCGGATACTTAATTTCTTATCCTTTTGCATAGCTTCGAGGGCTAAGTTCATCCTGGCTTCGTAGGAAGGAGTTGCCATAATAGTTTGTGGAGAAAGTTGATGTTTTGTGAACAGGAGACGCGTCGCGAAAAAAGTGTCCCGCTCGCTTGTCTGTCCCGTTCGCTTATCACACACGTTATGAATAACGTCTCTCTTATCACTTGTTGTGTCGGAAATGCCCCTTTAATGATGACCAATTATGGTATCCGGACCTGAGATACGAACTTGGGCGAAATCAAGTTGACCTCTGCTACCTGGGTGCCCGACAATCCCGCTTCATGTGGCCGATCTTGCCACAGTTGTAGCACTTGATGCCACTCTTGCCTCTGGATGCCTGTTTCTGGATGGCGTTCACCTCGTCCTTAAGCCCGTTGTAAAAAGCTGCATCAAGCCTTCATCATTGATCTCGCTGCGTAATGCATCGGTTTTGAAGGCGGCAGCGTAGTCGGCTGCCGACTTGGTCTGGTGCATATTGGCAAGTCGTTCCTGGGCTCGGTGAGCCGAGTCGTATTCCCCAAAGACTTACTTGATCTTGGCTTCGAATTTCTTGAAAGACTTGAAGCACTCCTTGGTAATGTCTTCCTGGGCGCCCAGGCCCGCGTGCTCGTAGTAGTCGTTCAGAACTGGTTCGAACCATGCGAGGGCCTTGTCCTTGAGTCTGGACGCGGCATACGTGACTTTGGACTTCTCATCCGGGAACTGAGTAGGGTAGTGCTGAAAATAGGTCTTGAGCTGGATTAGGAACCCTCCAAGCTCGGTCTTCCCACCCCCATAGCGCTCCGGTGGCTCAATCTTGGCCTGCCAATCCTCGCAGCGGATGTTATAGTCGAGTGCCGCGACGATCTCGTGGTTCTGTTGAGTTTTGCCCTCGAGGTCCGCGATGCCGGCCAAGAGTTGGTCGACGAAGGCTTGCGTGACCTCAACAGCTTGATTGGCCGTGGTGAGTGGTTGCCTTCAACTTATCCGTGACAAAATTGAAGTGAATACGCAACGTGTGATGAACCCCAGGTCAGAACCTCTGAAAGGGATACTGGGTTGAAGGCTGCTTCTGAATACCGGTTCGGTGTAGCCAAGAGGTACACAACAAAGATCACCGATTGTCTCTCGCAAGTGCTTGGTCCTAAGAACTCACGATGTGAATTGCATACTGCGGAACTATCTACGAGCTATTTAGTTCCTCCATATATACCCTGATTATCACTCGACCTGGGGAATTATCACTCGTGATAATTCCTAACCACCGTGATCCATCGATTTTCACTGGTGATCCTGTTCCTCTGGTCGTTACAATTTCTTGATTGGTTGGGGGCGTCCGCCCCACTTGCGTGGTGCCTGGGTGCATTGTTGAAGAGTTAGGATTGCATTCTGTGTCCTCGGAAACTGGCTGATCAGCTCTTGTAGAGGACATCTAGGGAGGTTACAATATGCACGAAGAGGTTGTCGCTTATCGCCGCCCCTTGCTGCCAGACTCTAGATCATTGCTATCGAGGCAGATCCAGAACTATACAGAGGCCATGGAAGACCTTTGACGATTCGAGCCGCGAATAGATGTGTTGGTGAGATGGCAGGGGGAGACCTAGGGCAACGGGAGAGTATGAGGGGAGAAAGACAAGAAGAGAGAGCAAGGAGAGAGGACAAGAAGACAGGACAGGGAGAGAGGGCTATACCAAGACAAGCCGGGCAAAGAAGTTCCGCAAGCGTTGTAAATTGGACTGTACAAGTTAATGTAACACCATGCCTATGTCAAAATTGGGCCCACGAGGACTGTATGGAGGCCGTCTATATGGAGAGGAATGTCCAATCTCTTTACTACAAAACACAACCACTTAAGTCGCCGCCCCCCCTGGACACAGATTCTGGGGCTTGATCCCCCCTTGAGGTGTACAAAGCCCCACAAAATCGTGTTTCCTGCTCTTGGTTACGGCTTCATATTTCAGATCACATCTGAGGTGGCCATTGACCTTCAAGTCGCCGCTGAATCGATCGCAGGTAGGCACTGCTGGCTTACACACAGGAAGGCAGTATTTGGCCTCGGTTGCTTTTGGTCTCTCGCCATTGGCGCAGTTTACCGGGATAGGCCGACATGCGAATTGGGACGGGCATTTGTCACCTGCTCCGCACGGCTCGAGACCGTTCCTCTTTACCGCCATTCCGGCGACCATATCGCCTTCATTGAACATGAGCACACCATTCGTATCCTCTCCCATGCCGCCACGTGTGGTGGTGTTGATAACTATCTTGGGTTTTTGAGCCGTGGGCCGAAGTGGAGGGGGGGCGGTAGCCGGCTGGCTGGGCAAATTGGCGTATCCGGTAGAGCCCTCAACGCAGAGCGCGGGGTTTGTCCAGGCTGCTTGGGCAACGTCGCTCCACAACTGCGTCATGTTGTAGATATTCCGCACAGTGTAGAAGATGCGACAGTGGGCGGCTTCGTATTGAAACTGCCTGGGAGTATGTTCGGCGTTGGGGTCCTTTTCCCAATCGGCCTTGAGAATTTCATCCCGCAAGTTGAAGCCAGCATGATGAACCCAAAGGCCAGTGTCTCTAGTTTCGTAGTCGATGGGGATATTGGGGAGCGATGAGTTGTTGGGCGCGAGCAATAACCCGACGAATTTCAAGTGCCAATCGAGAAGGCCACTGGAATAAGCACGGGCACCACGGCTTCCAGACACTCCTTGCATAGGACCAGTCTTGGGAAGACCACCAGCAACGATGGTCCTTACTCCAGCCTGGTTCATGAATCCGGCGAAGAGGGAGCACGTTGATGAGCACAATCCATCAGTAAGAATGACGATTTCTTCAGGCTTCCACACTTGTTTGGTCGTGACAGGGTTCTTGCCATAACCGTAAGGTCCATCCTCACCCGACTCAGGCTCTATGCTGAATGCCGAGTAGAGAACTTGTTCGTCAGAGAGATTAAGTCTCTCAACCTTTGACCACCGGTCCTCGCGATAGTTGCCCTGTGCCGGACTATATTCGCCCCAGTTCTCGAATGTATCGTTGGTGAGAGGGTTGATTCTGGTTGCGATGACAAACTCGTTGGCCGCCTCATCCCATTGATCGAAAAATTGATCGTCGTCTTCTGTATTTAGCCCTTTCCACCACTCAGTAACACTCCCCCCCACCAAGTCCCCTAGAGGGTGGCTTCGTCGTCGACTCCCAGCCCACGTCCACGGGAGAGTGTCAGGCTCGGCGGGGAAAAAGCGACGAAACGTGTCAAAAGCAAGGCTGACAGACCCTCCCTGATTCTGTTGGAGATCGATGATAATCTTTTTAATCTTCTGGTGCTCTGCCTTGGTGATGAACTCCTGAACCGTGTTGCTGAAGTTCTTGGCCTCTTCCGGGAATTGCTCAAACGTAGGGATGGAAAGAACTCCAATATCTTCCTGGAAGTACCCCGTGACGACGCCGCCTCCAGCGATTGTGAGAATCGGCTGCGCAACATCGGGTTCTGGGAATGCATCATCACTCTCCTCTTTCCAGTTCGTATCCACCTTAATCTCAATAAGCTGCAAACCATCCTCTCCTTCAAAGTCAAACAGAAGACCCGAATTCTCCGAGTCCGAGCCATCGTCAACCTGAACTGGTGGTTCTAAGCCCAAGACGAAGTAGTTGTAAAAGTCACCGGCAGTCTCAAGAGGTCCTGGGCTGTGAAGCTGGTTCAAAAGAGCGAGCCAATTATCAGTAAACTCGGTCCCATTCTCCAGCTTGACCTTGACGGTGTCGTCTAGCCCGTTTCCTGGATAATACACCAGCTGGCCCCCTAGCGTGCCATAAAACCCCTGGATATCGTTGGTCGGGTGCTCAAACAAGGCATTCCAATCGGCGTGATTCTCGAGATAGCCAAAAGAATTCTGGCTGGCAAACTGGCTGAGGAACTCATTTGCATCCATGTCGTTGATGGTCGCGATCGGAGATGGCTCCTCTGTCCACCCATTACCTCGTGCTTGCAGGATATCCTTCCTCAAGTAGAGCTTAGGCAGTGACTTTCCGTCCAAGGAGGCTGAAACGATATCAAAAGGGAACGCAAAGCTAAAGGCAGCCGTGATTCCGATATGGAGATTGACATGGTCGTCATGTATGGCATGTACTATGGAATGAACATCGTACTCGAAATCCAGCTGTCTGCTGTATTGGTCATTGAGGACCTTTTGTTTGACGCGCCCGAGTTCCGCAACGACATCGACCGCTGTTTGTTGGTATTCGGCTGGGGGAGATTTGAGGTATGCCAAGGTACTCTGGAACTGCAAAGTGGTATTGTAGTACTCAATGAAGCGGAGTCCCACATCTTTCAGAAAGGGGACTGCAGTGAGGCAAGAGTAGACGTCGCTGGCATTGAAAATAGGAAATAGTCCTTGGTGATGTCAGCTTTGTGAGCATAGAAAAAGCGGGAAGCAACTTACGACTCTTGAGATCCTCTTCTATTATATCAAAGACGGCACCGCATGGTCTGCCTGTGTCGTTTGTTGCGCGTCTGTTTAGGAGACTCGGGCGTGGCCCAGGTCTGGCATCAACATGGTGGAGGACGCCCGAGAGAACGAAGCTGCTCCAAAGCAGCAGCCTTGAAATGAACGTCATGGTAATGAATGCATTCAAGCCAGAAGCGACAAATCCAAAAGGAAACAGACGGCTTCTTCCAAGGCCACGGTCAGTGTGGTAGCACGGGAAAAGGGCCAACCCTCCGTCTTTTAGTAAATCCGATCATCTTACCCCCTCCTGAAGGACAAAGCCAAGAGAGTTTGCGAACACGAAAATAGTACAAGGAAACTCAAAACACTGTGGTGCGAAAATAGTTGCTTTGCTCGTAAAAGAAATAGCCAATCACTTTGTTGCATGTCAGCATTTAGCCCCCAAAGCCCCTCCAATTTCCTGACATCTAATTGAACGTAAGTGTGTGTGCTGCATGGTTCTCGTTGCAAATAACAGGTTCGCCCCAGTTGGCTGGGGTTGGGCTGAACGGGTACCTGCTTGGTCCTTGTCACGCCTGTCTCCTGATTTGGAAAGTTGCATCGTAGGCAACAGCCAGCCTCACCTTGGCGCTCTTTTTTGTTGGTGGTGGTCAGATTTTAGAGATTGGAAAGTGCATGAAAACTGATAGCCTGATTTCCATGGTTACAGTCATGCATGCCGTCAGCGAACCGTCCCATCTCCCCGCCCTAGCGCTCCTTCGGCTGTTTATGCACGGACTACGATGGATGGTCCACGCGAGCATTTGTTGTTGATGATATCCACTTTCACACAGATATTGCTTCTTCCCTAGGTGCCTTACTTGTTATCTCAAATTGCAATGTCATTGCCTTCACGAGTTGTCCGCGGCGTCACCATCTCGAGCCCCGGTCCAGTGCCGCCGACTCTGACTCAACGGTTTTTCGACTACATTTTTGACAGCTTGGAGTATGATCGTTGGAAGAAGAGCGTTCCCTCTCGCTTGCTGCGGTTGGTAGGAGGACCTGGATCTGGGAAGACCTCTTTCGCTGCGTTGGCAGTGAAAAGCCTCCAGGACATTGACCAATCTCACCATTGCCATCAAAAATCGCCTCTCGTTCTCTCCGTATTTTTTAAGCCACTCGATACGTCCGATACAACAGCGGCGCTTCATCAGGAACAAAATGCCATTCCATTCGCTGTTCAATTCTTGGCCGAAATTGAGAAACAGCTGGATGACAACCTCCAGATCAACAGCGAGTTTTCCCCGCCTCCGTCTCCACAAACACAGATAGATGAGACTGCAATCTTCAACAACATCCGGTTCAAGCTCTTTCGATTTTCCGATATCTGGCTTGTTGTGGATGACCTCGATTGTCTGTGGTGCACCAGAAAAGAGTACCGGGAAGTGGAAGAACGATTAGAGCAACTTCGTAGTCTGGGAATCCGCGTGCTCATCACTTCTCGCACACCATTCAAACTGCGGGACAACAAAGCATACTGTGATGTTAAACTCGAGGATGAGTTCAAGGAAGGCGGGCACAGACACGATGATGAACATGATTGCGGTGGTCTAGTAACGTGGTGGGAATGTGATCTTGATGACCACGGAAATGATGGGCCATTCTATATCTGTCAAAACTGCAACAAAGCAGGATTCGGCTGCGGTAATCTGTGAGTTCCTCCCAGTGTCGCCATCACAGCGTACCTACACTATGTTGCTTGGGCTAATGCTCATGGACAGATCACATCCCCCACCGGAACTCACCGCAAACCCTCTCCCCGTGATGTTTGATATCAATAATGCCCCTGAACCCAGCATGAAAGCCTTGATTCTTCACAATCTTCAACTGGAACATGGACAGTTCTGGCCGCTCGAACCGCCCATGATGTCTGAGAAAGAAGAATACCCACCTGTATCTTGTCTCGGTAGACGTCTCCTATCCAGTAACACTCCAGGCGAGCCTTCAAGAGAAGCATCTGACTTGGTTGACAGGCTGGTCCAGCTTTCTAACGGGAATCCCAGCATTGCCTTGTGCATATTGGAAATAGTCCACCAGGCCGAGAGTCTTGATGCGGTGATGGACAAAAAGGACAGGTTACCGAAAACCGTTGTGGAGATGTTTGACCGCCTGGTGGGCTCTCAGATTCAGGCCCGAGTTGTAGACAAGGAATTACCAAGAGAGATGAGGACCAGGGCGGCACTGGCCTTGCATGCCATTCAAATTGTTGGCCAGGCAGAGGATTCGTTTTTCGGGGTCGACTTTGAAACGCTCCGAGAAATGCTTTTGGAAGACAGTGGACGATGTGCAAGATATGGGTATGAAGAGTTGCTGGAGGGTGATGAGGCTGTTGATGAGGTGATGGGGGCCGCTGGGGGTTTGTTGGCAGTTCGCAGTGGTGACGGGAATTATGATGTGACATGCTTTCATCCGGACTTTTACAAGTATGTCAACGAACGGTATAATGAGTTTTTGACGGGAGGGGGACTATGAAGGCCAGTGAAAGGTAAACTGTATGGTCTTTTCTCACATGGATGCTACCATCACGGCAGCTGCTCTACCTAGGTAATGTTGGTTTCTGTTGCGAACACGCAATCCAGGCTGAGATCTTGAAGATGCACCTCGTTGCAAGGCGAAGAGTTGTTGGTAGGAATGGCTACCGAAATGATTGAATTGTCTGTCTTTCTATCTTCCTTCAAAGCCAGAGAACCTCCATTATATCTGTACATAGTGGCAACGTTGGTGACTCATGGTACCATGTCCAGTTGAACTGGCTACGCTAGTTCAGCTCCCCTGAGCTCTATTCAGCTTAGTTGACCAGAACCCCTTTCTGTCTTACACTAGCTAGCTAGAAGTTAGATACCCCTGTGTGAAGCTATCAACCCCTCACTTCAGCTTGACAGTTTCTGAAAGATGTTTTACAGATACCTCGTAATCTTGTAAACACAAAACTTCCAAGGCCCAAGAAATGCATTTCATTCGGTGAATGATGAATCAGCTCTAATTTCCTACTAGTGGTCCCAGCCAAGCTGACAATATTAGCAATACATTATTCCCAGCATCAACTGTTCGCATCTCAAGGACCCACAAGCATTCTCACCCCGCTTACCACTCTTGAAATAGCCACCAATCAGGCTCTTCCAAGAGCCAAGGCAGCCATTATTACAGCATTAAGAGGGGGCTTCGCACTCTCTCAATCCTTCAGATGACACCGCCTAAGAAACAAGATGCTTTGTAAATTTTGCCAACACACCATTTTTTGTTCGGAACGTCACTGGGGGTTGCACAGAGAGAGTTTGGACCCGAATGTTGCGAAAGATCCAGAACTGAAAACATGCACCTTTTGCTCACATCTATGGAATCATGCGGACTCGGTCTCAAGATATCGATGGACGATCAGACGGCTGCCGGCTACAAGAGAGGACGAGAAATGCATGACGATAACCTTCCGTCCTGTTGATGACGATATTCCAGGCCCTTACGAGGTTAGTAATGAGGACGGAGTCAAACATACAGCTGGTCATTTTCGTCCTCCCGTGGTCTTCTATCTTCTCAAAAAAGGTACATGGGCTTTTTGTCAAACCGCACCTTCTCAGACTCGTTCCTAACACATTGACAGACACAATCACACCAGCACACACCCTTCCCACAACAACAGCCGTAACCTCCTCTGGCTCTCTTCCTCAAATCCAATCGTGGATTCATCAATGCTCCACCTCCCACAAACAATGTCAAGCCCTTCAATTGTTGTCCTCATCCTGGCTCCCAACCCGTCTCATTGACGTATCCGACCTGTCCAGAATCCACATCATCACCACACACCCCTCCATGAAAGAACGGTACACTACACTCTCCCACTGTTGGGGCAAGATCAAAATCATCCGCCTAATCCAGTCGAACTATTCTGAACTAACCGACCCATCTGTCGGCGTAAGATGGGACCAACTGACCAAAACCTTCCAGGACGCCATCACAGTCACGAGAGCGCTAGGGATAAAGTACATCTGGATCGATTCGCTCTGTATAGTCCAATGGAGTGGGGAGAAGGCGCAAGGTGACTTCAAAACCGAAGGACAGCTGATGCATCTCGTCTATCGGAATAGCTTTTTGAACATAGCTGCAGCCCACGCCGAGGACGGAACCCAGGGACTATTCAAATTTTTTGACAAAGACACGAGAGATGGGGCTTTGCATAAACCGGTCAAGATCGAGGAAGGGGGTGAGGTAAATGGGGAGTGGTATGTGCTCCCGAGGGATTATTGGTGGCGGGAGCTCCTGGATAAGATCTTGTATACCAGAGGTTGGGTCTTCCAAGGTAGGCATCCAATCTCGCCGGCACTTCTTATATACAGGCCTTGCTGACATACGTGGTGATAAATAGAACGAATGCTCACCCCCCGCATCGTCCACTTTTCCACCGACCAAGTCCTCTGGGACTGCGCGACCCTCTCGGCGACTGAATCCCTCCCTCATGGTCTACCTCTACAAATCGACACAATCTCCGCCACGGAGCGCCACTGGAGGGAGCGTCTTCTCCTCATGCGATCATCATCATCCGGGGAAGGTGTCGTCAGAGCAGGAACCGCAGACGACTCCCTCGAGTCGTTTTGGATAGACTCGGTGCGGAACTACACGCGGTGTAACCTCACCAGTTACGTGGTGGATAGACTACAAGCCATTTGGGGTGTGGCAAAGGTAGTCCGGGATGGATTGCGTGAGGAGGGAGGGGGTTGGGACGATGATGATGACGATGAGGAAGAGCAGTACGCCTCTGGATTGTGGAGCAAGAATTTGTATCTGCAGCTCGCCTGGCGGGTTGTTAGCCCCCGTTCGAGAGACGAGACGCGGTTCCCGGATTTGCAGAAGATACATCCGTCTTGGTCGTGGGCTTCCACCATCGGGGAGATTGTCCTAAAGTCCAGGATTCCGGTGGCGGGAATTCTGTACCGTATCAAGAACCACAAAGGGGGCAGTGTCAGATTTGAGGTCAAACCTCCTGATAATGTTGAGGATAGTCCCCAGTTGGCGGCTAGGGGAGTCGAGCCGAAAAAGGACCATCAGCCTGAGCTTGTGAGTAACAAACTTGCTGTAAAGGGGATGCCTGTGAAAGGATCCTGGGATAAGAAAACACAAGCGGTCCGGCTTTCTGCGCTGGAGTCGACGGTGCTGAAGAGGTTTGACTTTTTCCCTGATGTTTTGATGGAGGAGGGCAATGAGTTGTGTCTGCTTGTGCTTTCGGCGCATGAGACGGATGAGTATGGGCAGTTGGTTGGCAGTTCAATGCAGGATGACTATGACTCTGAGTTTGGAGTGGCACGGAGGAAGCCGAAAGTTGTGTATAATTCTGGTTCTGGACTGATTGTAGAGGGAAGTGGAGTAGATGAGTACAAACGCGTTGGGTCTTTTAGCTTTCGAGGACTGGGAAAAGAGGATATGAGAACTTTGGTCGACGAGAAGCGGGAGAGAAATATTTGGCTTGCGTGAGGAGGGAACTGGGCCAACACCTCAAGTACTAGGATACACTTAAGCTAAGGTAGTCAATGACATGTTTGCACACTGCACTGGCTAGTAGTTCAAGCATTACAGACGCCTTTAAACACCCTTTGTAGGCCTTGTCTCGGGTCCATTAAATTCTGCATTGCTTGCTACATTATGTTCTTTCAGGTCAAGGGAAATGTTTTGCCGTTTTCGGATTCGCTTATCAGGTGTCGCAATAACCGGTGGCATCCCACCCCCATTGAAGTTCATGTTATTTTCAGCATCATCTGAAAATAACTAGCACTGGAGCATTTGAAGTTGTTGAACTAGCCAGTGAGAACTGTTAAGGAATTAATATCTTGGCAGTGGGACCTTGACCACCTGGTGTCACGGGCAGCACAGGTTACCAAGTCAATGACAGTGGTATTCAGCTAAGCTACAGTCTGGGCTCTATTCTGTCAGTCACGGGTAGGCTCTATTGTTAAGCTGTAGCTCAAAGAGCTACGAAAAGATCTCGTGGAAGCGAGATGTGGTCTTACAGTCGCATTGGCCCATGCTCAGCACATGCCAAGCTCTATCAGTGGATCCACGACGGTCACCGCCGTGACATAACTTCTATTAAAGAAAGTTATTGTTAAGATATGTCGCCGACAGGCTAGTTGATTGGGCTCTGCCGGGTAGGCCAGAAGCAATTATCTAAAGACTCTGTGAACTTTGGATTGCAGGGTACGACGGTGTGGTGTGACACTGAAGGAAGACAAGTATAGGGAACTGTGCCCTGTGCACAAGATTGTGTGGTAAATCAATATATTGGCCTTGACCGTTTGACTTGAACTTAGACTTCAGAAAGGAAAGAAAGACTGTTCCAAATAGACTGCGAGGGGAGCCCTTTATGGGTATCCGAGACCTCACGTTCCTCCTTATCTCTCTCCACAGCTTCCATCAGTTCAGTTGACCACAGTGGCTTGTCTCGCCGA